>SEYY01019074.1:20000-27500 GCA_009176605.1 Armadillidium nasatum | reverse complement strand
TAATGAATTGCTTCAAATTTGGCCTTAAAGATTTTTAATGTTGGTCACCCTTAATTGCTTTCACTCTTAATAAAATTAATATTCAGTATTCCCCCCCCCCTCCCTTTGTATACTATTTCTCGCTCAAACTCAAAACATAATATACATACTTTTTCTTCTGAGTTAATAATAATAATAATAATAATAATAATAATAATAATAATAAATTGTCAGCAAACAGTGGAACGTTCATCTCCTAATAACACTCATATTGAAACATATCCTCTTCTTTCCCAATTCATTCAGGAAAATTTTCCAAGAAGTTACTTCTCAGGATTCGCATGTGGGTTTGAACCATTACCTTCAATCAAGTGAGTCAATTACTTTACCTTTAAGCCACTTTAATCCAGTATGTATAATTATAACTATGTATAATCACATTTTGAACATAAAGATATTCTTAAATAAACCAGGACAAAACCACCCTTTCCTATACGTACTTCAATTTTAAGTAACTCAATTTTCCTTCTCTTTTATCCTAATACAATGTTCTATTTGTTGTTCACAACAAATACTTTTACTTCTTTTATTTCTAAGCCAATTACTGCTGAACGATAATCGTCCAATACACACCAAAGCAATCCACCTTTGTAATCTACTTTAACCCTCTTCTAAAATCAATGAAGCGTACACAAAAAAAAAAAAAAAAAAGAAAAAAATTCTTTGTTTTATCCAGAAAATTTCTCTGCCAGAATTATAAAATAGACGCTTGATTCTCATCTTTGACTATTTCTAAAATCACATACGTGCTTCCTAATCTTCTTGTTTTTTTTAACTCTTTCTATATTATATTATCACTCGACAATACAATTTACCTATTATATTAATTATTCCAATAAGTTTATAATTAGGGCAATCATACTTAACCCCTATCCTTATATTGGTGCAAGACAAATTTTGTCTCTATATACATACTGTATTTACCCGTGTGTGTATATGTATATATATATATATATATATATATATATATATATATATATATATTATATATATATATATATATATATATATAGAGAGAGAGAGAGAGAGAGAGAGAGAGAGAGAGAGGGAAGGAATGTGTCTAATTTGACGATATTTTGTCTACTTATCTTCAAGAAAGATTTCCTTGAGAAAATAAAGGCGTCTATTAGAAAATAAGAAAAGCGCTTCGTAAATTCTTCGCAACATTTTGCATCTCTCTTATTAAAGGAAAGAAAAAGAGGCAATATTTTTGACTAGCCTTATTTCATGTTTTTTATTTGCAGTAATTGAAGTAATAATAGAGAAAAATGAGCAAATTCTGATGTTCAATTGCATCGTAATTTATTTCTTTATTATTTTTTCTTATTGCCTTATTTTTTAGTGTTCTATTTTTCTTTTATCTATTTATATATCTTCCTCTTTGTTTAACTATCTCCCTATCTATCTTTTGTTGAATCATAGGTAGTTGGATTTTTGTTGAAAAAATTATTATACGAAAGAAGAATAGATGGAATTTTAAGTAATCGAAAGGTATGCAATGTAATTTTTTTTATAGTGAATAGGAATGTAGAAGGGATTTTAGATATTCAAATATCAAAAGAATTGTTTTTTATATTTTAATGTAATTTTTAAGGAGATTTCATTACTTAAGCTTATTGTACTTCTTCCTTTGGAGTAGAATTGTAGACAAATTTGAGGAATAGCATCAAAATTCTAAATCAGTTTGGTATAGGTTGTCAAATAGTGTAAAAAAAAATATGTAAGGTTTCGAACAAAACGAGGAGTTATGGAATACAGTTTTAAGTTACTCTTTAGGCCCTGAAATTTTAAAATGTAAATCTCGATGCGGTGAGTTTAAAGATTGCTAAATCCGGATTCAAAGATCTTTGTTTGAGAGATCCTTTTGTATGAAGAATCTTCAAGATCTTTACAGATTCTTTACCGTAGAACACATTATATAAAGAAGTAAATGGAAAGAGAGAATCATTTTACTTGAAAATTATTTTACATAAAAAATACGATTTTGTTCATGATATATATCTCAAAAGAGGTTGCATTATAAATTTCCCTGCAAAAAAAAAAAAAAAAAAATCAAAATCAAAAATTTTATAAGGTAAATTACAATCAGAAATAGGCGGTTAATGATTTTAGTAAAGCCAATTATAAAATTATATTCATGAATATCGAAACCAAGCCTTCAAAGTCATCTCTTCAAAGTAGCAATAAAAATATCTCATGCATCTCATCAATAATATATCATAAGTTGCAAACAAACTGCAAACTTGAATATATATATATATATATATATATATATATATATATATATATATATATATATATATATATATATATATATATATATATATATATATATATATATATATATATATATATATATATATATATACATATATTTATCGTTGCATTCTTAAAAAGAGATAATTTGCAATTTCAAAAACTTTTTAAAATATTGCTTCTAATATCCAATAAATCAAGGTAATGAGAAACGAAGTATATGAAATGCTTCATCAATATTATTTATTCGTGAATTTTAAATGCCGACAATAAATTTTTGTTGAAATATAAGAGAAAAACTTTCTTATTTCTTTTTATAATTACGCGTTTCTTTTGGCTAAAGATTTTTGACAGCTTAAATAAATTTACCGAATAAATTATTTCTCTCTCTCTTTCCTCTCACTCTCTCTCTCTCTCTCTCTTTCCCTCTCTTTCTCTCTCTCTCTCTTTCCTCTCGCTCTCTCTCACTCTCTATTTCCTCTTGCTCTCTCTCATACTCTCTCATTTTCATTCTTTCTTCTCTCTCTTTATATTTCTGTCTTACCTTTTTTGTCGGTTTCTCTTTCCCTCTCTTTTCTTTTATCTTTATTTATGTCACTCTTTCTCAATCTTTCTGTCTCTCTCTCTCTCTCTCTCTCTGTTTCACTATATTTGTTTGTTTGCATTGCTGATTTTCCTTCTCTCTTTGCGATATATATATATATATATATATATATATATATATATATATATATATATATATATATATATATATATATATATATATATATATATATATATATATATATAACTGTGGGGACCATAGATGGGTCGATACTGTTGTGCTCTTCTTTAGCTTAGTGAAGCTATATATAAACGAGAAGATTTCACAGACCTGAAAAAAAAAGTTCTGAAACAGTCTCTGAAATATTCTAAGGCTACTCTTATTCTCCGATGTTTGAATGCCAAATATTAATTCAATGTTAAAGATATTAACAAACTTTGATTGAAGGATTCTCATCTTAAGATGAAAATAGAAATTGATGTCAGTAGACAACTATTTATATTCTGCTTTCAAGTTTTAATCCTAGTAAAATTTTTTACCATATAAAAACCCCTTTTTCGTTACTCATCAAAAGAGAATGGTTGCAACTCTTTAAAACGAGGCAATATTTTTATAAATGGTTATATAGATAACTGAGTCAATTATATATTTGAATATTAAATAGTTGTACAGTAAGTAACTTAAAAATTTTGGGTTGAAAGTGAAAATAAATATCTAAACCGACTTCGAACAGAATAAGTTTGAGTCTGATAATTTTTTAATTTTTAAGAGGAGTAGCCAAATCCTGAGTTATATATATATATATATATATATATATATATATATATATATATATATATATATATATATATATATATATATATATATATATATATATATATATATATATATATTCGCACGCCAAAGATCTTGGTAGGATGTTTTCTAGAATATTTCTAATATGTTAATATTAGATAAATTAATAATATTTCGTCAACAAAATATGAAATTGATATAATAATAATAATAATAATAATAATAATAATAATAATAATAATAATAATAATAATAATAATATATTATATTATTATTATTATTATTATTATTATTATTATTATTATTATTATTATTATTATTATGCTAATTTAAATTTAGGTAAATTTATTCTATCATTAAGAAAATTTAAGATTTCACATTTCATAAAAAAAAAAAAAAAAAAAAAATAGACTTCCAAGGAGACGATTTAGTTTTATAAATTTAGTTCTATAATTATCAAGTATGTCAAAATTTTTAAATCAAAAAAAGTTCCTGGAACAAAAAAAAAAAATAAAATAAAATAAAATAAATATATATTAAAGAAAGACTGACTGAAATATTTTAAATTTAGTCTTTCTTTTTTTTGAATTTTAATATTTTTTTTACTTGCATTTTTTAAGTTTTTATGAAGAAAGCAAAACCAAGATTTTGAAGAAATGAACTCGAATCGTAATGAAAGTTTCTACTTTCCCAAACTTTCTATGATTTTTACCTTTAAGTTTCACTAACACTTTCAAGTCTGTTTAAACTACAATGCAAAGTTTATTGAACTTTAACTGTTAAAAACAGTACATAAACCGTAATTTTACTAATAACAGCGGAAAGAAATGAAAATTTAATACATATTTATATGCAAGATAAACAAAATGAATTATATATTTCCTGGTAGCAATAAATCACATGTTAAAAACAGTACATAAACCATAATTTTACTAATAATAGCGGAAAGAAATGAAAATTTAATACATATTTATATGCAAGATAAACAAAATGAATTATATATTTCCTGGTAGCAATAAATCACATGAAAAAGCCCCATTCCTACAATATTAAGAAAACGGAGCACCTTAATAATAAATAATAATTTTAAGTTTCAGCTTTCAGAGAATATTTTTTTTTCATTTTAGAAAGGAAAAAATATATATAAAACATTGCATCTAAGATGAATATTTATAACGTTTCCTGAAATGTAAATCCATAATTACAATTAAAGGTTTATCTCTAAATCATTGTTCTTTTAAAAGAGATGACTATTATACTTGAAGAATGAAACAAAAAAAGAAAAGAAAAAAGTCTGGAATTTATGGCGTGTTAGTCGGGTAAAGAAAAACAAAATAAGTGAAGAAAATCTGAAGAAGAAGTTCAGAAATGGAAAAGAAGATTGAATCGTTTTTCTGAAAATCCAAGAGGAGAAGAAAATTGGAATTTTTGAGTTAATGAATATTCTTGATTATATTTCAAGACATAAGAGGATTCTCTCAAAAAATATTTTTCCATTTCTCAAATAAATAAAAATAATAAGATTTGAAAATTTCAAATGTTTTTGGAGACGTTGTAAATTTTTTTATTGCTGAATATAACTAATAATAAATTTTTTAAAAAATTATTATTATTATTATTATAATTTTTTTTTTTTTTTTTTTTTTTTTTAGCACATCACCACCCCACGGGCAGAACATATGATGCGAGTTTATATATATATATATATATATATATATATATATATATATATATATATATATATATATATATATATATATATATATATATATATATATATATATATATATATATATATATATATATATATATATATATATATATATATATATATATATATATATATATATATATAGTCTCTTCTTTCAGTATACGTAACTGAAAAACAAGAGCATGCAAAGATTACCTTCATATTGACCAACTGCGTCGAAACCTCCACAAATAGGCCAGAAACTGCTTATAACAGTATACTCATTTTAGGTTTAAATTATGTGTTTATTGATATATAGAAGAAAAAAAAAGAACTGATTGGATAATTTTTATGTTACTCCCCGAAATTTTTTCACACCCTCTTTTTAATTAACACTTTGACTGTCATAAAATGGAGCAAGCCCCATTTTTGAAATTTTTTGAATTTTTTGACCGATTGAGCTGAAATTTTCAGTATAGACAGTTTTTTTTCCGACGAAAACAGTCCATTTCTAACGTTTTTACGAGCGATTAACCGTTTAGAAGATATTTGGGGTCAAAAGTTGAAAAAAAATTTAAATAGCGGGGTTAAACCACTGGTCCACATGAGCTGAAATTTTAGCTGAACAATCTTAGCCCCAATATATAGATGTTGTATAAAGCGATTTTTGATATCACGTCTAGAAAAAAAGTTATAGGCACTCAAATTTTTTTTGAAAAAAATCATACCCTTCCGGAGAAAAAAATTATTTAAAAAAAAATGCCTCAAACAATTTTTTTTTATTTTTAGATATTGTTTAGAAGAGGAATAGGTCTATAACTTACGTTTAGAACATTATTAAATGATTTTTGTTTGAAGAAAGATATTGTCTCTCAAACTTTTAAAATTTTTGAAAATTGACACTAAAAAGGACCTTATTTGAAGAGCTATATCTAAAAAAAAACAAATTAGATCGAATAATATATAGAAATGAAATTGTAGCCCCATCATTTATCTATAACACTACCAAAAATAAGAAATGTAGTTATTGTAGTTTTTTTTTTTAAATATTTTTTTTAAAAAAGTTGGAATTTTTTTTTTAACAATTTTTGACTTTCGATAGTTGGTTAGTATTGGGCTAATAACAATTTTTCTATACTTTTGAGAGCAAAAGTCTATTAGAAGATTTTGTAGCCAATAGATTTAGGAACACATACTCTAAATTTCAGACCAAAAAATTTTTTTATGTGGCCTCACCGTAGATTTCAACATTCCTAAAATTTCCGAAATAACTTCTAAACTTTAACTCCCTCGCAAAAACGTTAGGAATGGAGTTTTTTCGTCGGGAAAAAAGCTATCTATATTGAAATTTTCAGGAGAATCGGATGAAATTTTTTATTTTGTAATGTGACCTGCCGACATGTCACATGGCAGTCAATTATTTTAATTACTGAAAAGAACTGGATTCAAAATTTTGTTGCTCCTCCTCTTTAGTTCGTTTAAAAATATCGTTTTATTATTTAATCTGAATTTTATTTCAAATTTTGATTTAAATAAAAACTCAAAATATTTTTGAAAATTTCAAAATATTTAAAAACTTTAGTTAAAAAAAAACAAAAACAATTGATTAATGCGATTAATCAAAGGGTAAAATAAAGACTTTCCACAAGAACACTTATTTGATAATAAAGTTGAATAGTGATCATAAAAAATCATAACAAATAATCTAAAACGAAAAAAATAAAATTTAAATATTTATATGAAAATAAATTTTAATACATATAAATAAATCTACAATTAAATAATCTTTTGAAATAAAACTCAACGGCAACATATGATGTGAGTTTATTTTTTTCATAAAATAGCTTTTTTTTTTTCCATTTTTTAATCTTCTTTATTTTGTTGTAACAATGCAGATTCAATTTTCATTCGCAATTTTCATTCGCAATTTTCATTCGCTAACTTCATTCGCTATTTCGTCTTTTTTCCCTAAGTACAAATTTCACGTAGCAAAATATTTGCAACTTGCCAATTTTATTTTTTTTATTACTTACTTTATATACATATATATATATATATTATATATATATATATATATATATATATATATATATATATATATATATATATATATATATATATATATATATATATATATATATATATATATATATATATATATATATATATATGTATA
>SEYY01019074.1:10000-12500 GCA_009176605.1 Armadillidium nasatum | reverse complement strand
CAACAGCGTCGCCGTTAGACAGTGAACATAAGGCTTGACCTTGGTTGGTTGCTCCTGTAACCCAGGAGCCCCCAGCAAAATGCCAATGTAGCCCCAGTAGGGGTTCCAAGCACCCTTCTATGGATTTAAATAAGTACCGGTTGCTAAGTGATTCGAAGCATAAGTGCTTAAAACTGTTCTACTATGCCTTCTTTTTTGGGAAGGCGGCGTATGGTAAGCCTGTGTTCACTGTCTAACGGCGACGCTGTTGTCAGTTTTCGAGTCCTGGCGTGCGGAAAATTTTTCTCTATCTATATATATATAATATATATATATATATATATATATATATATATATATATATATATATATATATATAATATACTGTATTATTATTGTTATTATTATTATTTTTTTTTTTTTTTTTTTTTAATTTTTTTATTATTATTAAAAATTAATAATTACTATTTTAATCTATTATTTTTGCTAATCTCTTAACAATTATTGTTACTATTATTGCTATTGTTATGGTTATATTCTGGCTTTTATTAACAAATTTATCAGTATATTTTATGTTATCGATTTGTTTTACCGCGATTATTATCGTATCAGTAGCGAATAAATAATATATATATATATATATATATATAATATATATATATATATATATATATATATATATATATATATTATATATATATATATATATATATATATATATATATATATATATATATATATATATATATATATATAATATATATAGTTCAAGTTCATTTCGTGTGTCAAATTTCTGCTTGAGAATAAACACTAAAAAATGAGTGTAAAATGAATCATCAAATTTTGAAAACGTTTTAATTAATCAAATATTAGGGAAGCGTAAAAAATAAAATTTCTTTGTATTTTAAAAAAAGAAGTATATATATATATATATATATATATATATATATATATATATATATATATATATTATATATATATATATATATATATATATATATATATATATATATATATATATATATTATATATATATATATACACAGGAAGTCTTTCCTTAGACTTTAAAAACTTGCCAATTTTGTAATTATTATTAAAAACTAGTTTAAAATTAAGATGAAGGTAATTATTTTTTTAATATTTCCTTAAGATTTTCATTAAATTCAGTAACTCATTTTCACCAAAAATGACAACTTGAAGAATAAATGTTTTTTAGGTACGGTTAATTTAGCCGGAAGAGGTTGTTGAAATTTTAAAGAGAGTGTTTTCTGAAAACATTTTCAATGAGAGAGTCGGTGAGTCCATTTTTGTGAGAGAGAGAGAGAGAGAGAGAGAGAGAGAGAGAGAGAGAGCTAGTCGCAGTAAATTTCTTAAAAATGTTTAAGTTTGTTATGATCCTTTTGTTATATATATATATATATATATATATATATATATATATATATATATATATATATATATATATATATATTATATATATATATATATATATATTATATATATTATATATATAATATATATATATATATATATATATATATAAGAGGTCTTCATGTAAATATAGAATACTTCTTATTACTCAAGAACATAAGAGCTAGAAATTGGAATTCAAACTCTAAAAGTTCTTTCTTAAAAAATAAAAATAAAAAAAGATAAAAGTAAAAAAATAAAAAAATAAATAAAAGAAAGAAGAAAAAATTAAAATAAAAATAGGAATAAAAATTGTAATAAAATGATTTTCAAGTAGAATAATAATAAAGTAGAATAAAGTAGAATGGATCTGGAATCGGATTAGTTCAATTTCCAGTTAAAATTCCGATTCCGATTCCGAATCCGATTCCAGATCCAGTTCCGAATATTTTGGGTTTCTGATTATAATTCCGATTCCGATTCCGAATCCGATTACAGATCCGGATCCGAATATTTTCAGTTTCCGATTATGATTCCGATTCCGATTCCGAATCCGATTTCAGAGCCCGTTCCGAATATTTTGGATTTCCGATTATTCTTCCGATTCTGATTCCGAATCCGATTACAGATCCGGTTCAGAATATTTTGGGTTTCCGATTCTGATTCCGAATCCGATTACAGATGCAGTTCCGAAATTTTGGTTTTCCGACTCTAATTCCGATTCCGATTCCGAATCCGATTACAGATCCGGTTCCGAATATTTTGGGTTTCTGATTATAATTCCGATTCCGATTGTGAAAATCCCGCCCCCGATTTCGAATCAAATTCCTGACTCTTCAGTTCTGATTCCGATTTTGATTCCAATTTCAATTCTGATTCCAAACCGATTCCGAATCCGATTTCAAACTAATTACGGATTCAATTCCAATTCCGATACGGTAAAGATTCGGAATTCAATTCCGATTCCGATTCCAAATCTGATTCCAATTTTGAATCCAATTGTTATTTCGATTCCAATTCCGATTCATATTCCAACTTCAAACCCAATTCCGATTATTATTATGAATCCGATTCCGAACCAATTAGGAATCCAATTTGAATTCTTATTATT
>SEYY01019073.1:47500-77500 GCA_009176605.1 Armadillidium nasatum | reverse complement strand
CGAATTAACTACGATCACACAAGTTCATCTTCATGTAAATGAAATCTATTCGAATAAATTGAATTAAGTTAAGAAGAAAACTCGCCCTGAATTATTTTTGGAGGAAAAAAAAAAAAAAAAAAAAAAAAAAACATTTTGCGCTTCACACTCATTTTCCCATTCTCTCTCATTCCATTTTCACAAACACACACGCATACGTACACACACAGAAACATACGCACGATCGCTTTCATTTCACAATAGCATCGTTTTATTCGCTCATAACCTCCGTAAAAGCAGCTTGAAGAGCCGCCATTTAAAACCTTAATTACAAAGATTAATCACCAAGCCTAATTCCCTTTTACAAGATAAACCTACTTCTATCTCAAATGAGCTCCTAAAACTGCATATTTAATCTCTTTATTTCCATTAATATATATATATATATATATATATATATATATATATATATATATATATATATATATATATATATATATATATATATATATATATATATATATATATATATATATATATATATATATATATATATATATATATATATATATATATATATATATATATATATATATATATATATATATATATATATATATATATATATATATATATATATATATATATATATATATATATATATATATATATATATATATATATATATATATATATATATATATATATATATTATATATATATATATATATATATATATATATATAATATATATATATATATATATATATATATATATATATATATATATATATATATATATATATATATATATATATATATATATATATATATATATATATATATATATATATATATATATATATATATATATATATATATATATATATATTATATATATATATATATATATATATATATATATATAATATATAATATATATATTATTATATATATAATATATATAATATATATATATAATATAAATATATTATATATATATATATATATATATATATATATATATAATTATATATATATATATATATAATATATATAATATAATATATATAATATATATATTATATATATATATATATTAATATATATATATATATATATATATATATATATTATGACTGAGTTCTGTTCATTCTACTCTCTCGTTTTAACTAATGATCTGTCTGTCACTTCGTATCAATCCACTCTTCTATGGACGTGTTCACACCACACTTCATTACTCTTTTCAATATGAAAGACTTCTCACTCAACTCAGCACATGGGTAATGTTAAATTAAGAAATTGACCTTTGATCTTTTTCTTATCTCCAGCTGAGGTTGAGAAAACCTGGTTGTTTTCGATGTTTCCAAAACAATATGCTTTATCTGTCCAATCAACATAATCTTCCATTACCTCTTCCAAATACAGAGTTCTTATTCTGCGTTAATGTTTACGGAGGAAAGATTGGATAAGCGTTTAGAGATTAATAGTTCTGGTAGCACGTGAAAGACATACAGTAAATGAAATTTAGGAAAAAAGAAATTTGATCTTTTCTGAAACATATTGACCCAAATAAATCTGCAAATCTCGATAATGTATATTGTAAATTTCTAAAATAGAATAGTAGTAGTAAAGCAAAGGTACTGTATCTGATTTTTAAACTACATAATTCATTTGGTGAGGTACCGGAGGACTGAAAATAAGCATACGTTGTACCGTTGTACTAATTTATATAAAAAGGTAGAAAAAAAGAAGTGATAATTTATAGGCATTAGCTTAGCATCTCTGGCTGTAATAATTTTGGAAAAGTTATTTAAAAGTCATGTAAGAAATATTTGGATCAAAGATAATGATTCAATCTCAGCATGTTCTAGAAAGGGTAGATAGTGTTAGAAAAATGTCTAGAAAGGGTAGATAGTGTTAGAAAAACTTTTTAGAATTTATGGAATACATTCCTGATTGCATAAACCCTGGAGAACCAGTAGAGGTTAATTGTATATTTAGATTTAAATTACCTATGATAGGTACCCTATGTAAGGTTGATACAAAAGTTACCACAATGGTATAAATGAAGTGCTGCATATTTTTTATTTTTTTTTGTTTCTAAAGTGGTTAAGGAATAGAAGACGTACAGTGAGTACTATTGAATATCAATAAATCATCATGGGAAAATCGTGAATAGCGTTGTGCGACAGAGTTCAGTATTGGGGCAACTACTTTTCCTCATTTATTCAAATGATTTGGATCATGGACTTTAATGTAAGGTTTCTAGGTTTGCAGATGATATCAAAGTGGTTATACCACAGAAAAGAGCAATGAAGATTTAAAGTAATCTAGATGGGTAAATAAATGGCAAAGGAATTTTAGTAGTAAAAAGTGAAGGTTACGCGAATAAAATATTTAGCTAAGATACAAATGGAGATTGGGCTGAGATTGTGGACCAAGAAAAAGATATGGGTGTGATTTTTAGCAGTAATCTGAAAGTTGCTAATCAATGTTAGAAAGCAAGGAATAGAGTTAATATGATGTTAGGTATAATAAATGGCAGTCTACAATAGCACGGTAAATAAACCGTATTATAGCTATGCTTAGCCCAATATATATATATATATATATATATATATATATATATATATATATATATATATATATATATAATATATATATATATATTATAATATATATATATATATATATATATATATATATATATATATTTTTTTTTTTTTTTATGTCTCCTCTGGTGGGCAAAGGCCAGAGGCCTACCAAAATCCACCAGAGTTGGGGAGCTATCAAAATCGGGTCGCTATATATATATATATTATATATATATATATATATATATATATATATATATATATATATATATATATATATATATATATATATATATATATATATATATATATATAATATATATAAAAAAATTGATAAAAAATAAAGTCAACTCCGCCCCACCTTAAGTTAACTATAAAGACATCCCCACCTCGCTTCCCTCCCCCACCTAAACTTATATATATATATATATATATATATATATATATATATATATATATATATATATATATATATATAATATATATATATATATATATATATATATATATATATATATATATATATATATATATATATATATATATATATATATATATATATATATATATATATATACACAGGGCTTCAGAATTCTTTGACCAAACTTGGACCAGTAGTTGTATAGACCCAAACTATGAAATCAATTTCTATGAACAAGTGTCCCAAAATACACAGTTCAATAGTTAGAGACAAAAGATTCGCACCAACTCCAGAACAGGAAAGGCCAAACTGTACAAATGTATAATGGGAGTTAAGCTACCTTCTGTAGCTATGAATACAGACAGACATGTAATGAGTAACATTCCTATTCTACAGTTGGCATCAATTTTGAGTTGCTATAACTTTTGAATTGTGCATTTTAAAACCCATGTTCATAGTTAACATGTATTACAGGAATAAGGCTCATATACAATGAAAAAAATTAAGTTCTTTATAAAGGATAATTTGAACATTTGGCTTTCATGCGTTTAAAAATATGATTTCAATTTGTACATTTCTTATCACATATACGCCTAAAATGAGCAAAAGCAATTAATCCAGAACAATTTGCCTGTATAACAAATATATTTAAAGAACTACAAATATAATCAGAGTATTGGCGACGATATTAAGCATATTAAAAGAAATTAACAAATGAATATATTATATACTTCAAGGAATGAACCTCAGTAGTTTACAGGTAAGTACTTTTCTTATTTGTGTAGTTTCTGACTACAATATAAAATCCTAATCAGTAAGAAGAGTATTTCACGTTTTTTTTCAATCACTGATTAAAACTATACAAGGGGATGCGGTAAAAATTTACTAAGAACAAAAGATAAGGATTTTTAAATTTATTATCATCATTTAAAAGGGAAGAAATACAAGGAAGGTACAGAAAGAAAATTTACAAAGGCGTAATTTAAAATTTTGTATAAATAATTGTTCCACTTAAAAAAATTAAATTACTTGCAATACCATATAAACAATTATTTAATATAAATATCATTCCCACTCTGTGGTTCCTGGAGGTTTGGAGGTAAGATCGTATAAGACTCTACTAATGCCGGGTACGCCAAGTATTTCCGACACCATTTTTGCAATTACCTACAATAAATTAAGTGCAAATGTAAAAAAACAAATTATCGAATCATTTATCACTTACAATACTTTTTAAAAAAAGACTTTGAAAGAATAATAAAAATAAGACTTAATATATTGATTGAATAAAAAGAAACTTTTATTTTTTAATTATTACGTATATTTACAATAGAAATTAAAAGAAAATCATCAAAGGAAAGGGTAATGGGAAGAACAAAACCAAAATCTCTAAGCTCTTACAAAACTAACTAACTATATAATATATATATATATATATATATATAATATATATATATATATATATATATATATATATATATATATATAATATATATATTATATATATATATATATATATATATATATATATATATATATATAAACAGCTAAGGCTACTTATACTAAATTTAATAAAGAATTACTACTAACCTTGACCGGAAGGTGCTTTCCAGGTAGTGCTGGAATTCCAGTCATGAAGTCGTGGGTGATAAAAGGTCGAATAACGACCGACCTTTGACACGACGGCAAACGACCAACTTGTTCTCGATCGAAATGAACTGGAATCAGCACCACTGGCATCTGAGCTACTTTTTCCATGCAACCAGACTCTGTTAGAACCTATACAGAGATAAAAATGACAAACTTTTAAACTTTAAAATGTTGGAGGAAATGGTAATAATTGTAAATTTATTTGCATTGGTTCTTAGGTCCTTAATGCATAATTAATTATATTATTAAATTAATTGGGTAAAATAAAACAGACTCTCATAACTGGTTGCAGTGATATACAAGTACACAAAATACTTAAAGTGAAGTACAACCAATTTCAACAAGTGCTAAAGTCTATTAATTAAAGTCAATATTATTTATATTAATATGCCATAAAAATATTAGAGATAAATTAAGATATTTAGATCTAGACGTTATTGGTAAACAGATCAAAGGGTGCAAGTTTAGAAGTTTTAATACTACAAATAACATACCTGATTAGCGAGGTAATCAACCTGTCGTAACGTGGCAAGAACGCCAGGCGTAAGGAAGGTAGGGGTGACGTCTTGAATAGGTTCCCTAATGGCAGTGCCAAAAGCAAAACAAACTCTGAAACAATAAAATTTGTCATAGTAAGATTCAAATTATAGCTAGTAAATTATATATTTGTTCACTTCTAAATACTAATTCTTTACTATACCTAAATACTATGGTTCACGAGGTACCTAGTCATTAGTCAAAAAAAAAAAATCCATCCAATACTCTCTTTTTAGCAGAAGAATGACTATGTATACAAGTATGGGAAAATTTCCTTTAGTTTTGAAGAACTTTCCAATCAAGACAAATTTGAATTTAAACTGTGGACAATTTATTTTTAAAATACTTAATTCTGGGTTCACTTTCACAACTCTTCTCCCTAAAATGTTAACAGAATTTCTTTAGGTGCTATTAATTTCGTAGAAGTTGTTTCCTGAACAAATTGACAATTATAAATCCTTCGAACCTATTCTTTAGAGTTTAGACAAAGCATCCTTAAGGTTCGATTACACTGGGCAAGTTTACAAGCCAGTGAGTGGCGAATTTACAAGCTGGCGAGTGAGAGAGTAGTCGATAACATTGGGCTAGTAAACTCGCTACGATGAGTCATCAATCTTTTTTCACCAGAGAATATCAGTTAGTTTGTTGTAATTTAAATTTTTTATATATATATTATATATATTATATATATATATATATATATATATATATATATATATATATATATATATATATATATATATATATATATATATATATATATATATATATATATTATATATATATATATATTATATATATATATATATATATAATATATATATATATATAATTTTGATTTGATATCAAACTGAGTCTTCAGAATTTTCACCTTCTGGATTAGACTTTCTTGTCAATTTACGATTAAATGATTAAATTTGCATGTTCTGTATATTTATCTCTTAACTCTGCTGACTATCCTAAATTCTTTGACTATCTAAACTCAAATATAAAAAAGAGCTCTCTCTATATATATATATATATATATATATATATATATATATATATATATATATATATATATATATATATATATATATATATATATATATATATATATATATATATATATATATATATATATATATATATATATATATATATATATATATATATATATATATATTATATTTTGAAATTCAGGTCGTTTATTAAAATTTCTAGGAAGGGGGGGATCAGAAGGCTATCTAATGAGGGGGCAGTGATCCCTGCTAGTTAGGTCAATGTCCTCTCACAGTGCTTAATCTACGTTTTGAGTGTTTGTCCCTCTTTGTATGCTTGTGAGCGAGTTGTCCATTACACTGAGTGAGTTTACAAGCCAACAAGTAGATGGTACAGTAGCAGGGTCCTAAACTTTTCACTTGGCGAGTTTACTCGCTGGCTTGTAAACTCACCTAGTGTAATCGAACCTTCGGGAAAACTCATTTGAGTGATTAATATATAACGATTTTATACGATCTATTGAAAATCATTTTAATTTTATGCAATACATGGTGAATAAAATTAACTAAATTTAATAGTTAATCTTGCCTTTATAGGTTGGTTTCGTGTAAAAGCTGATGTGGAATTTTCCTTTTCCTTTTATAGTTTTACATCTATAGATGCAAAGGAGTCATCTTCTAAAACATCCAATGACTAATATTTGAATGTTTATAACTGATATATTGCAAAAATGTATCACTTTAGTTTCACTCTTAAAAAGTAAAAAGAAATTATCTACTGCACAAATCCTCTGTAGAACACCGGTTTGAATTCTTCGCAAATTTCATTAAACCTAATAGATTTGAAAAGCACACAAAAACAGTTACAATAAACCACAAAAGCTTGGCCATAGAAACTCCATTTACTTATAAAATTTTCCATTAAATAAAAATATTTTTAGTAGCAATGTATAACAATTCGAGACTTGATAAATATCGTTCTCAGTGGTTCTATGTATTGACAAATAGTGAATTAAGAACGACGACCACCAATTCTTTTAAAAATACATTGATGAAGAAACTTTCTCATCAAACTTGCTTAATATATTTATTACCATCCAGAATATTTAAGATTTTGAAGAGGCAAGAGAAAGTTTCTTTAAATTGTATATTCTTAGTTAGCTTATCTATTGTCAAAATAATATACTCAGAGTTTGTAATTTACTGCAGACAACATTGGACAAACTTAATAACCATTAGGTTATGAACTTTGGTAATCCACATACCGTCCCTGATTAGTACTTTATGAATAAAGAGAATTATAAATTTCACCAACAATTACTCTGGGGCTTTACAATTTTCTAAGTGAATTATTAAGTTTACCTTCTTCTAAAATAATAAATTTTAGACTATTTCTGATATTTTAAAATTAGTAATATGGAAAAAGTATTTTTACCATCATACTGATGAAGTCTATCAAGAATAAACAACACCAACACCTTCCTCGGGTCTATTACTGTTAAATCAATCAATTTTGAATAATATATTTTCGAACTTTCTGCACCTAAAACTGTGAAATGATGTAAGAGCTAGATTTTTTAAATCATTAAAAATCAAGTTGTTTTGTTAGTAAACTTATATAATGGAGAATATTTTAAAATTTTCAAAAGGAAATAGTTTCAATTTTGGAAGAATCATGCCAAAGTTAAAACCTTCTGCGAGGGAATTTTTTTTGCTTGCATTTAAACAAAGGAATTATAGATGAAAATTACAATCAGATTCTCATAATCACGAGGAAAGTAATATTTGTGAATCAAATTAGTCAGTAGCTTACTGTTGTTTAAAGTTCTTGGCAAAAACAACGACTAATAAACATGAAATCCAAAAGTTAAATGGTTTTCTTTTTAAATAGGCCTACATAACATTTTCGACATCGTATTTATAAAATCTCTCTCAACTATTCGCTTGAATGAAAGCATGAAGAAATCACTGGTACACCTTTTACTCATCATCCTTTGGTGGAATGAAAATAAAGACCCCAGTTTTTCCTAAATCTTTTCGCCATTTAACTCTATTTCAGTAAAGGAACAACGTAGTTGGTGTCTATTGCATGGTTTCTCAATTAACTCTATTTCAGTAAAGGAACAACGTAGTTGGTGTCTATTGCATGGTTTCTCAATATAAAAATGCTTCTCTTAGCACTTTCCATATTATATATATATATATATATATATATATATATATATATATATATATATATATATATATATATATATATATATATATATATATATATATATATTATATATATATATATATATATATATATATATATATATATATATATATATATATATATATATATATATATATTATATATATATATATATATATATATATATATATATATATATATATATATATATATATATTAGAATAAAAAATAAATAAAATATTTAAATAAATGATTTGAATATATTAATAATAATAATAAAAAAAAAAAAAAATAAATTTAAATAATTATATTTATTATATATATATATATATATATATATATATATATATATATATATATATATATATAATATTATATATATATATATATATATATATATATATATATATATATTTGAATATTCAAAATGTTATAATTATTATTTTTATATTTATTTATAATTTCATAGCTTTGAAAATGAGAAGTGTTAATTTCCGAAACGTCAACATTAAGAATAAATCATGTCCAGAGCTCTGGTGCTTTTATTCCTTACTAAATTAAGATACCCAAGGAATAAATCACGAATATTATATATATATATATATATATATATATATATATATATATATATATATATATATATATATATATATATATATATATATATATATATATATATATATATTCACCTGTTTACATTATGACAAATTTTAGGAATAAGTCTGGCCAAATGAAGGAGATCTGGCCAAACTGGATCCGTATCACAGGAAATATACATGTCACATAACTGTACGTTCTGCAGTCTCCCTAATAATAATAATAATAATAATAATAATATATAATATATATATATATATATATATATATATATATATATATATATATATATATATATATATATATATATATATATATATATATATATATATATATATATATATATATATAACTGTACTAGTGAACTTAAATGGAATACTGAAAAAATATTCATATATTTATAATACGATAAAACACACTGATTTAGGGGAAAATATGTAATGTATAGGAATATTAAGGCTTTACAAAATGTTTCATACTAGTATCTATCATTTATCAGCTACTAAATTTACTTATTTCTGAATTTAATTGTTTCATTAATTACTAAAAAACGAAAAAAGGGTAAATTTAGAGGAAAAAAACAACAGGCTTTCACAATGACTGTATATCATGAGTTCAATAAATCACAAATTTTAATGTTTATGATATAATAAATATACGAGTTCGATAATATTTGACTTTCAGACAATTAAAAATCCTTTTCTTGATTTTTCCCCCCTTTAAAAAAAAAAAAAAAAAAAAAAACCCTGATAAAATGACCACATTAAAAGTTAACATTAATAGCACATATACCAAAAAAATGAGAACTAAAAAGTTCTTAACACATATACACACAATGGAGGATTACCTGAACTCCGACACTCTTAATGGGAAGTAAAGTAGTGAAAAGGGTCTGTGATCTCGAAATTCGGATTAGAGTTTCTCGGTCTTCCTCACTGGTGCTTTCTTCAATACGATTAAGTAAGGAATGTTTCTGTGAATAAAAAAAAGAAAGAATTTGTAAATTTATTAAAAAATTAATATTCTGCTAATTAATAAAAATAAAATAAAGGAGAAAAGGCAAACTCTACTTGAAAGGCAGGCCAACATGAATAAAAAAGAAAATAAAAGAAAAAATTCTTACAAAAATTTTCATATAGAGGATATATTGATTATTAAAGATAGATATATTGAAATAAGGTGCGCTACTAAAGCCTCATTTCCAAGACAGAAACATTTTGGAGTGAACTGAATTTTTGAGTTAAAGGACGAATTAAAGCTATTACCACTTTTAATGAATGTTTTGAAAATATACAAAATTAAAATATAAGTTGACGAGAGAAACAGAGAAACAAGTTGGTTTATAAAGATGTGTATGTGTTTTAAGACGAAAATCTTAGTATTCGGCACATAGAATGGACTATAGATTGAGATATGGGGCACAAATGACTAGATCGTGAATGACGAAAAATAAGAATTTACTAGTTTGGGCTAAAAGTATGAGCAGTGGTCTGCTTGACAGAAGATGAAGACAGCCAAGGAGCCATAAGAAATGAATAAAGGAAGAAAGTAGAAGGTTGAATTTTTTGCAAAATACCACATTATATATATATATATATATATATATATATATATATATATATATATATATATATATATATATATATATATATATATATATATATATATATATATATATATATATATATATATATATATATATATATATTACCTTTGTAAACTATTAGAATAATCTGAAAGAATTTTCAACAGCACTTGAGTTTCTGTAAAATCTTTCTCTACATAGGGTTCCTCTCCACAAATTACACGGATTGCTAAACCAGGTCCTGGGAAAGGATGTCTTTGTACAAATTCTTTTTGAAGACCCAAGTCCCGACCAATTTGACGAACCTATATATATTATATATATATATATATATATATATATATATATATATATATATATATATATATATATATATATATATATATATATATATATATATATATATATATATATATATATATATATATATATATACACACAATTGATAACATAGTATCAAGAGAAGGTAAATAGCTTAGGTTATAGTTTATATTAGAAGGTGTTTAAATCTTTGTATTTATATAGTTTATATTCCTTTTTAGTATAGATTCATTCAATTTCTGGAAACATTCATAGTAGAATGTTGTATGCATCGTTCTTCAGTCATAAAACTTTCAAATTGCTTCAGAGATGATCAAGGGAAGAATATGCTTCTTAAGTTCTTACTCGATTCTCTAAAACTGCATATTGGGGTTAAATGATTTTAAGTTAAAATGATTGTCCTGCCCATACTCCTCAATCAAAACTGAACAATCGTGGCTGTGCATCTGGAAACCATTTGAAAAATATCACCATCAAAAAGAAATAGCATCTAGAGACGTAGTGTTTATTGTAAGGACACAACCTTCACTATTTGTTCATTCTCATCAATTTCAGTTTATGGTTATTATTCTTGTAAGTCTTTGGAAGTTTTCAATGTAGAGACTATTGGGATGAAATATTTAAAAGGCTTGAGTTTATTGATGCACTTTCTACACAAACACCACTGAATTATCCTCTTTTTGAAGTATGTTACCACTATTTACAAACTTTCCAACCTATCTGTAGCTGGAAATAATATATAATACATAGGAACATAGCATGTAAAAAATATACAAGTAAAAAAAAAAAAAAAAAAAAAAAAAAAGTTAGTGTTGATAATTCGAATAAAATGAGATCATCAAACTATATATGTTTAATGTAAAAAAAAAAGTACTTTATTTTAAAAAAATTTTACTTTTAAAAAAAAAAAAAAAAAAAAAAAAGCTTCAAAAAAAAAAAAAAAAAAAAAAAAAAAGCTTAAAAAAAGCTTCAGCTTCAAAAAAAAAAGCTTCAGCTTCAAAAAAAAAAAAAGCTTCAGCTTCAAAAAAAAAAAAAGCTTCAAAAATTATAAAAAATTTAAAATTAAAAAAAAAAATTTAAAAAAAAAAAAAAAGCTTCAGCTTCAAAAAAAAAAAGCTTCAGCTTAAAAAAAAAAAAGATTCAGCTTCAAAAAAAAAGATTCGGCTTCAAAAAAAAAAGATTCAGCTTCAAAAAAAAAAAAGCTTCAGCTTCAAAAAAAAAAAAAAAAAAAAAGGTGAACAAGGAAGCGGGCCCTTGAAATCACTAAGTCGATCAAATGGGAACATCCGGTCGATAAAACTGTGGTTTTAGGCGACAGCAGGTAGAGTAAGATGATATAATATTCCGGATCTCGGTAGTAGAAAAGGGAATATTCCTAGTTCGTAAATAATGCGAGAAACGAGCAACACCGGGATGGCACAATCTACTATGAAGGAGGCAAGACTCTCAGTACTACATCACTTCGCACACCCGAGAGAGGGATATATTATATATATATATATATATATATATATATATATATATATATATATATATATATATATATATATATATATATATATATATATATATATATATATATATATATGTAATCTCTAGGAAAAACAAATCGGTTCTCTGTACTGTGTTCATATAGAGAAGGATTAACGAGATAAATTTTTATAGGAAGAGAGTATCAAGGAAAGAGCAAGCTTTCTGCTTTCCATTTCTTATTCTTCCACAAGTTAAGCGAAACAATCATTTTATGGTTTAAAAAACATACGAAAAACAGAGTAAGAACCACATAGGACTACCGAGACTGTCCCAGAGACGTGAGTAGAAATGAGTTTCACTCTGATATCACAAGATAAAAATTAACAATCTTTCTTACCTCGTCTTTGTGGAAATCCTTGAGTGGTTCCACTACCCGACCTTTGTCCCTCAGGATCCGAACGAGACTACTATCATTGTGATGAGTCTTAATAGTTTGAGCGTTTCCCGAAACGAGTTGCGATGCACTTTCGATTAGATCGGGTCTTAAGGTTCCTTGTCCTAACATTACTTCTTCAGGTCTTAAATTTAATTCTGTGATAACTTCATTTGCAACCTATATATATATATATATATATATATATATATATATATATATATATATATATATATATATATATATATATATATATATATATATATATATATATATATATATATATATATATATTATATATATATATATATATATATATATATATATATATATATATATATATATATATATATATATGACTGGGGATTGCGGGGGTCAGTCAAATTAAGCAAAGTCCAGCAATAAGTTACCTGCTTGAAATTTATTTACAATATTTTTTTCAAATGAACTGAATAATCGACAGAGGAAATGCAATGTGCAACGAATCTGATTGATGAAACAATCCTATTCCACTACACAAAGAAGTTTGTTACAGAGAGATATGAAATAAATTAACTAAGAAAATCTAAATGTAAGGATTTTTAAATAGTTCTTATAAAATATTTTTTTGTTTTAAAGAAACATTAAAACAAATTTACTGTAATATTTCTCTGATATATGAAAATAGAGCAATTATTAAAGTTATGTCTTACTGAACAATTCTGGCAATTAATTGGATTTCCTTGATAAGGTAAATCACAGCAAATAAAGGATAGTAAAGTTTAAGTTTAGCCAATTTAATGCGTTTTCATCAACCGTGTTCCCACATACTACACCAATCTTAAGTTCAGTTCAAGCCAATTTAATGTGTTCTTATCTACCATGTTCCCATATACTACACCAATCCTGAATCGAGCAGAGGCTTAATAACTGAGAAAAGATTTCAATGTCAATTTAAATTATCTTGCCCTAAGTTGCAATTCTTTATTATAAAATTTATAATAATAGAATATTCACAGCTTGAATACTTCAAAGTGATAGGTATACATAACAGAAGTATCTACTATAGCATCTACTATATCGTACATATATTTTTATATTTTGTAAATTTAAAAAATCGAGGAAAAAATAACTAATTCATATCTAGAATAAGTTACCTATGAATATTTATTTATTTCATTAGGTATTATTTTATATTTCTTTTTAAGTTAAACGGTTTTATATATATATTTGCCAACTAAATTTACGTTTCATTTAGTGATTTAAAATTTTTTATATTATACTTAAAAAAAACTTATTACAAAAAAGATTTGTAATAACTTTGAGACTTAAAAGTTTACATTTAGACAGTCCTAGATCCAACATAAAATCTGGACTGACTTAACTTAAAAAGCAGACTCGGTAACGCACATACAAACATTATATATATATATATATATATATATATATATATATAATATATATATATATATATATATATATATATATATATATATAATATATATATATATATATATATATATATATATATATATATATATATATATATATATATATATATATATATATATATATATATATATATATATATATATATATATATATATATATATATAGTCTACTGTAAGCTGTTGTATTTATGGAAAAGTAAATTTACATAAAAAAAAAAATAAAAAAAATAACTCATTATTTAAAAATTTTAATTCTAATATCCAAAACTGTCCTAAAATAAATATTTATGTAAACAAAATCACTGCATAAAGATTCAAAGAAATGCATATAAGGAATCTTCCCTAACACATGAATACGAAAAGTCAACAATTACTCCGAATTTATAATTCAGTTAAGGCTTGGCTGGTAAGAAACCTGGAAAAGTTGAGCAAGTATTGCTGATTTCAAGAAAATAATTTGCTCAATCCAGTCTTCATCTCTTAATTGCCAATTCAAGTCATACTGCTCAGCCCACGTTCTTGCAAGAAAATGAACGCTTGCGGCGCGGCAGTTGTCGCCTTAGCCTACACTTTGACCTCCAGAGCCTGGTTAGAAGACAAACCGTACTAAAATGTCAGGAAATTATATCATAATGCAATTATTTTAAAAAACTTCATAAATTTTCAATTTTCATTCAATACCTAAATGGATGAGATAATTTAAAAAATAAAATAAAATCAAATATTATAAACCCCAAACTTAACGGTTAAGAGTTTAGGTTCTAAAACATACATCTGAAAGTTGAAGATAAGACATATACGATATTACGTGTGTAATATATATATATTATATATATATATATATATATATTATATATATATATATATATATAATATATATATTATATATATATATATATATATATATATATATAATATATATATATATATATATATAATATGTAAATAAAAATGTACCCGATGATTTTCTCAAAAAATAACTGAAGTGAAAAATACAATGCTAATAATACAAAGATTTTGTATATACAACTTAAATAATTTCATCGTAATAATTTTACTCTTTAAAAGTTAATGAAACATTTAAAAAAATTTTTAAGGCAAGTTAATACAAAAACCAGCCTTAAAACTTTACCCATTTTGATTAAAAAATAAAAATTTAATTGACTGCCTAATCAAAGATCTATATATTATAAAAAGGCAAACTAATATAATGGGAAATGACATTCCAAATTTTATCATTTAACTTCGTACTGTATAAAGACACCCTTTTAAAATAGGCAATGTTAAATACTAACGACAGATGTTTAAGCCAAAATGAAAACTGCTGAATCGACATTCAATCAGAAAGTGAGGAACTTATTATCATAATAAATCGAATTAAGCTGAAATTTCAAACAATTACACATTTAAATATTAAGAAAGTAAATCATATTCTTTTAAGGGACGATAAGGAACATGTAAATATTCACTTTACCTTAATAAAAGTATCTCCTATAATTCTTCTTTTCTCTTCTGGATTGTGAGTTAAACAAAGTAGACTGGTAACGTGTTTTCTCCCATGGGGTTCATTTACATCAATCGGTATGCTAGTGACCCCATCATAGAATTGATGATGAGCACTTACAACTAAAATATATATATATATATATATATATATATATATATATATATATATATATATATATATATATATATATATATATATATATATATATATATATATATATATATATATATTACTCTCTATAAAAAAAGCCCAAGGGCATACGTGTAATCTATAAAATTTAAGGAAATCCAAAACTGTTTAAAGTTAAAGGCTGAAACTTTTCAATATACAACATCTGAAAGTGTGAAAGTCAAAGAAAGGAAAATAAGAGGAATGTTCCAAACTTAACTAGTAGAGTACAAGAAAGTTTCAGAAAGAGAGAGTAAGAAGGAAAGAGACTAAAGATTTGAGTTACAAGAGTCCTCAAAGTAGTTGATATGAAACTAATGACTTCAGAAGAGCAATATGTATGTTATAATAACGGTAGAATATAAGGAGACATGCATCAGTTTGAAAGTTACAAAGGGACTCAGAGAGAGTCAGTGAGAGTGAAACTACCCCAGATACGTGATCAATACTTCATATAAGGTAGAACAACATATCTATGAAGAGTAAGAAACTTGGAGTGTATATGGGATAATAAATTAAGCTTGTGTGGTGAAGGTCCATAAGTTAATTCCTAGAGATAACCTCTAGAGAAAAGGCAGAAAATTGTAAAGTGAGAATGAAATGAAAAAAAGTGGAAAAGAAAAAAAAATTTCAAAAGAGCTTCAAAAAACCTAACCACTAAGAAGCTTTAGTGGGAGAAACAATACGATATGTCAAAAAAAAGATCGCAAAAAATTAGCAAGAAAATTAACTAAAATGAAAGATTTGAATTATACAATAAGGCTTTGTAGAATTAACCACAGATAGAATAAAATCACATTATAAAAAAATTAACTCTTTAGTATGAGTTTGAGGGAGGTGGAGAATTAACAAAATTCCAGGATGAAATATACTTAGCGTGAATTTTCAGTTTTTGAGTTCTAATATAAAAAATAATTTTCCTTTAAAAAAACTGCAAATGGGAATCCGAATACCTTTGAGCTTAAGGCCTAATTTTTGAAGAGACTCTTCTACTTGCTGCACTTCTTTTTTGCGAAGAAAACCATTATCAATATGTACAGCAATGACCTGATCCTCTGTTAAAGCTTTTCGCAGAAGTGCTGCACAAACTGTAGAATCAACTCCTCCACTTACAAGCATCTGCAAAATAAAATAATATACTTTAGTATTTACCGAAAGTTTAAATGACATCTACACAGTTATAAGTAAACAGTTTATGCAAGTCGTTGATAATTACTACAATCTACTGAAAGTTATTCATAAAGGAATAAATAATTTTCCAAATTGAATCAACATTAATATCTTAATATATATTGGAAAATGCAATATAAAGCTTGGACAACAAAAATATATAACAATGATACATTCATGCTACTGCACATTTCTTAAGACTTACTAAAACTTTATTGGAAGAAACAGTTTCTCTAATATACTTGATACAATTTTCCTCTCTACTTTTCATTGTAAAAGTACCCGTCAATCCAGCTATTTCATATAAAAAGTTTTTCATCATCGTTACGCCATTTTCAGTGAGATCGACCTTTTAAAAAGAAAAAAATTGTTGTAGAAACAAATTAACAGAATATTTTTTAATTTTCAAATTGATTTATTTCAAAATAAAAATTTGTGTTCAAATGATGGAATCAAAAAATGCATATGTTTGAAGTTTCTAGCGTTAAACAAATCTGTCTTCAAGTGAATCCATGAGAATACTCAATCATAAATAACATTTTTATTGTGTAGACTTGAACAATTGGAAGTGGAAATAGAAAATCAGAATACCAGTAAAAACTCTTCAAAATATTTGTACAAAACCTACCTCTGGATGAAACTGTACACCATAGATTCGAAGTTTTTCATTGGCAATTGCTGCAATTATTCTCCCAGATTGAGCGACTGTTCTGAATCCATCCCCAACTTTATCAATACTGTCACCATGAGTCAGAAGGACATTCTGCCTTTCTTCAAGGTATCTGAAATTGAAGAATATCTTTAGATGTCATTTCTTCTATTGTTCATTTTAAATGTAGAAACTAAGGTATAGTTATATAGTTTAATAAAATTTTTAATTTTTAATTCCAAATTCTATATATGTACCATTATTTTATGAAAAGGAAAGTTAAAATAGTTAAAATAGCTCAAATAACTCAAAAAATATGTTGTAATCTAAAAAATAACTTACAAGTCACATGTATTCAATTTTTAAATATTAATACACAAATATTTAGAAAAAATAATTAAAACTTCAAAAGCAATTACGAATTGAGACCTAAACGAAAATGCAACTCTGTATTAATCGAACCAAATTAAAATTACAATTATGATTATTATTATAATTATTATTATTGTCTATTTTCTTCACTGATTCACCCTTGATAGCATACTGAAATTGAGATAAATCTCAAACTTACTTGAAAAGGTGGCATCTATTATCAACTTCAATTAAAAACTGACCATCCTCTCTACATTGTTTTCTTATAACAGAGCCTCCAAACTCTCTGTTTATCAGCTGCATTCCATAACAAATTCCTGTGAAGCAAAACATAAAATAGGATATGTACTGAATAAAGAATAAATGACTAAAAATGAATAATTAAATGAATATAAAAGAAATGAAGCAAGGTGATAAATAATAAAGTGCCAGATTAATAAAGTAAAGGGTTGTAAATAATAAAGTACGAAATTAATAAAGGAAAAAAATAAAATGAATCAAATATTAAAACACTAGATTTATATATATTATATATATATATATATATATATATATATTAATATATATATATATATTATATATATATATATATATATATATATATTAAAAAAAATTAATTAATAATAATTCAAAACTATTATTTGTGACACAAAAAGAAGAAACCATAAAATAAAAAAAGGTGGTAATAATCTTATCAAATACCAAAGAGTGCTGCAAGAAAATATAACAAATACCAAAAAAATATAAAATATCACCAACCTAAAACAGGAATATTTATCTTAAATAGATCTGCATCATATTGGGGAGCATCTTCAGCATAAACAGAACTTGGACCACCAGAGATGATAATAGCCCTAAAGAAAAGTTTTGTTCATATTTCAATAAGCGTCAACTTTTACAAGCAAGAAAACTATATTAAGTACAATTAATAATAAAAGTCAAAACTACTGGACATTATATCATGATTAAATGTATCTATTAACTTACTTATATCCCTTTTCTTTGATTGTGTACACAGGTGTATCTAATGGCAAAATATCTGTGTCTATATTTAATTCTCTAACACGTCTATCAATAATCTTGCCATATTGCGCTCCAGCATCAAGGATGCAAATTTTTTCTGAGGAATTTGTATTCATTTTCAAATCCAAATTTGAGTTCACCTTTTCTGATACTATTTCTTTACTATTTTGTTCTTGAATGTATTCGTATTCTGATATAGCGGAATTGTTGCTGTGGTGGGTGCTGGCCTTTTTGCCGCACCACCCACACAACCCGCCGCACCACGCCAGAAGTTTATTTTTCCTTGTTGGATTTTTAATTTTCGCTAGTATTTTTAGGCTTCTTTAAAATTAATAATCACATTACATTAATAGGGCTAAGGAATAATTTTGACTGGAAAAATATTAGATACAGTAATATTAATTATATAGACATCAATAAAAAAAAAAAAAAATTTTTGGTAAGAGTAATCTTCTCTGATTTTAACAAAAATAAAAATGCTACTTATAAAAGCTTTTAAAATTCTATTCTCCATGTAATGAATAATAAAGACATTAAAACAAACTTACATGTTATTACAATCACATAATGTAATTAAATTCTCTCAAATTGGAAACACATTAAACTATAACTATAAAAATGTTAGCCTGATTTTTAATTCATATATATATAATATATATATATATATATATATATATATATATATATATATATATATATATATATATATATATATATATATATATATATATATATATATATATATATATATATATATATATATATATAGGCTCAGTGGGTAAGTTTACTGTACATAGTCTAATGGAAAGTGTTGTTAGTGGTTTGATTCATGTTGTAAATGAAATTTTTTTTTCATATTTATATATATATAATATATATATATATATATATATATATATATATATATATATATATATATATATATATATATATATATATATATATATATATATATATATATATATATATTTTTTTTTTTTTTTTTTTTTTTTTTTTTTTTTTTCCACCTCTCCCAACTAAAATTATCATCCTGTTACTTTAACCTCCATTCCTTCTAAAGATTTAAAAGTCTTAAGAGGAAGATTTGGAAACCTTTAAATTCTTCTGATCTTCAGCATTTTGGTGAATATTTTATTACTGAGCTAGATACATTCAAAGTTTTTGACAGGATTTAGCACAAAGCCTTGATTTTAAGTAAATTTAAGTTAATACCACCTTTGGTATCTATCCTTCTCTTTGTGACCTTTGATTTTCTTTCCACTAATTCCTAATCAATTATTATAGATGGTAAGCTTTTATCCTTTAAACCTAATAATAGTGGTATTCCTCAAGAGTTCTGATCTATTCCCAACCATTTTTTTTTTTTTTTTTTTTTTTTACTCTTATATCAATTCCATCTATTCATTCGTATGAGAACAATTTACATCTTTCAATATCCCTTATAATTTGAAAAATGACCCACGCAACTGCAATTAACTCATGTCAGGAGGATGGTTTTGGAACAACTAACCTCTGATCTTTCTCAAATTTCTCAAGTGATAAGGATAACATGATCATTTTCAACATCTCAAAACCTCAATTCCTTTATCTGCCTACTCAACATTGCTCCATATAAACATACCTTTTTTTGTAAACATGCAACTAAAATCTTTATTGTATCAAATACCAAGGGCTATTAACCTGGCATTTAGTTTTTCAGTTCTTTCAACTGGTTCATCTTCACCAGATAATAATGATAAAGCTAATGAAGCTTCAACAGAAAATGTTATATATTTTTAATTGGGCAAAAAAATTTTTTGGTCTGATGATTAGTATTGAAAATGGATTATGACAAGATTATGTACAAAGCATTGTGCCTATGATTTCTGCTGATTAAGTTGAAATTCCTCAAATAATTTCAGAATCTTTTCTAATTTGTATGTCATTCGATGACATTGGGATAAATTTTCTACCTGATCAATGTTTCAAACAAATCTTGTCATGAGTTTCACTGATTTATTTAATCATCAATACTGAAAGTTTGGACATTAAAAATTCATATTTTTTAAATTACAAAATTTAAAATCGAACTGAAAAATAAAATGAAATGGTTGATAAACTAATGAAAATGTCATCTATTCTATCCAATAATACTAGTATTATAGGTAGTATAGATGACATTTTCGTCAGTTAAAGCAACACTTCATGAGCAATAATGAGTTTGTCCTTCATTATTCTTTCCTTTATAGTAGTTAAAAATTTTAATACAAGCTAAAGAAATATTCCCAGTAGTAACTTTTGAGGTTATTGAAGTGTTTTATAAAAAAACAAAGTGGCTCACTAAATGTTTTAACTACGGAGATTAGTTTTGAACTATGCTACTTTTGTCAAGTTTAAACTGATGTTGATAATAGATGTTAAAAATACTATGAGTAAAATCTATTTTCTAATGTTGGTGTAAGCAATGACATTGGTAAAGCCAAATATGAGATATGAAAAATTAAAATTGGTAAAATTTGACTATTTTTGTCATACTTTCACAAATAATTTATAGCAAATGCAAAAACTCTCAGGAACTGATAGCAACTAGTTTATCTGTAGATCTGCCAATTTGCTCCTGTAGAATTTTATGGCTGATGAAGTACTACAGCCTCAATTTAAATTTTTACAAACCAAATTTTTTGAATTTTGGTATAAAGCTTCAAGTATTTAAGATTAATTTGGCCATTTGTTCCATATAATCAGAAATTTTTAAAACTATTTTTACTTAAGGAACCTGTACTCAATTTTTAAGTTTAACACTCAAACTAAGCAAAGTTTTATGTAGCTGTGTGACTAATTTTAATAAAATTTGAAATGATGACTAGGCATGATTTTGGAAATTGGTACAATGATATGGAATGGCTCGTGGGCAGAGTTTTTAACCAGATAAATTGAATTACAGAAGACAATAATGAAACTGGTAAAAAGTGGTGTTTCTCAGGGTTCTGGACCTGGCAAAAAACCTTTTCCTTGTCTCTATATAAATATTTGATTGAAGCAATAAGTGAGTTTCTAAGTTTACCGATGATAATAAATTGGCTATTTCAGTTGGGATCTTGAGGGTTGTTGTTTTACAGCTCAGCATGAATTCTTAATTGGGCTGATTAAGTTGCATATGAATCTTAATGTTGCTTCACAGTGGTAACTCAAAGATTTTAATTGATATGAATGGGAAATAGATGAAGTATAGTAATAAAGAAAAAGAATTGGGTGTGGTTATTAATAGTAATTCAAAAGTGAGGAAAAATTTTTTTCAATTAAAATGTAAGTTTTATATCATAGCTAAGAGTGCATAGTAATTTGCATCCCCAGAATTTAAAAGTGGAAACAAAAGTTCAACATAAAATATTTTAATATTTAGTATCAATTTATTTCCAATATATTTGTCTACCAATTTCAAAAACTGTGGTGTTGACTGATAATCTAAATTTAAAAAAAGTTTCATAAATCAATGTTTAATACTTTAACTTTTTTATAATTTATGCATTAGCTTTTCAGACCCTTTGTTATGGGTTTAGAATAGTAAGTAATCTAAATTTCAAAATTTCTTTTTTGAATCTGAATAACCTTTACAAAAATGACAGGCCTAATTTTTAAGGAAGATTGTAAATAAAAAGAAAACCACTAATGATATTTGAGGAATTGTATCAAATTTATTTCAAACCTAATTAAAAGTACAACTTGATATACATAATGTATGGTATATAAATATTCATCTATGAAGGAATTTGCTTCCCATACCCAGTGACCAATAAGCGCCGTTTTCTTACAGCTCATAATGATATCAATACCTATACTCAAAAAAGTAGGAACCAACTATATAAATGTTATAATTTTTTTTATATTATATTTTAATTTGGCCAATCTTATTTTCCCAGCACTTTAAGTAACATTTCAGGTTCATTAGTTTTAATTACAGCTGAAAAAACAAAGACAAATACCACCTAATAATGTATTTTTAAGTTTCTAATTAAAATTGTTAGGGAAGAAAATGGCAAGTGACCATAGTATACTACAAAAAAAAAAAAAAAAAAAAAAAAAAAAAAAAAAAAAAAAAAAAAAAATAAAAATAAAAAAAAAGAAAGTTTCATAGGTTGATCTGTTGTTTAAAATTCATTATTATATCATCCCAGATTTCAATTTATTCATAAAATCAAATTATTATTATATTTTACATGCAAATGCAGTTTTATTAAACCAATTAAAAGTGGTAAATATGCAGGGTTCGTCTCTTACCTAGTATTTAGCTGTTACTCAAAATATAAACTGGAAATAATTGAAGAAAAACTATTTAAAAGGATTGGAAAATCAAATTCACTAAATTAAAATCACTTAAGGTAGTAAAAATAGATTTTGAACATCATAAAGTTTGGCTTTCATAGCAAGAAATTAAGTGGAAAAGATAATCAGAAAATATAATCAATCTAATGTAACTTGTATTTCTAACATCTGATCACTGTCCTGACACTTCCAAACTACTGCTGATAAAGTGGAAACTCAGATCTTTTCCTTTATCTGCAGGCTAAAGCCATTCTCATACATTTTGTAATTGAATTCCTTATTGGAATAACCAATGTGAAGTTAACAATTCTTAAAGGGGACAGGGGATTAGCGCCTGTTTTTCTTTTTATCTTTTCACAAGGTAGAAGTTGGCAAAAATTCGTCTGAGTACACAGAAACAGCCTTCAATTAAGACAAAAATTACATTCATGAGATGGGCTGTCATATTTGACAATAATGCATTCTTAGGCCTAATTAACTATTTTTGATTGCTTCTCCTTTTACTATAGTCCTAAGAACGCTTTATCGTAAACTAATAATAGTCTACTTTGTAATCGTTTGAAAAATACTAGGTAATATAACACTAACCCATTTACATCGTCAACCGATAATCTAATCCAAACAACGATAATCCAATTCAAACGTATAAATTCTACACATCAGTTAAATTCAGTGAAATACATAGACTCTATGGTAAAATATGAAATAGACTATCCTATCCTTGCAATATATTATCTACGTATCGTGCACTACATCTAAGAGCACTTTTAACCGTCCGCTGAAAATTTACTTGGTTAAAAAAGTTTTTCATGTCGAATAGGAAAAAAATAAATTTTGCATACAAGAAAAATAATATATATATATATATAATATATTATATATATATATATATATATATATATATAATATATATATATATATATATATATATATATATATATATATATATATATATATTATATATATATATATATATGTATGTGTGTGTGTGTTGAAATGTGTGTTTTTTTTTTTTTTAAATATGTTGGTTATGTTTTTAGTGAATAAGTAGAGTTACTTGAATAGTGAGATCAGTTCAATAATTATACACTACCGTAAACTGTAAGTTCTTGTGTCCATCGTTGCAGGATAATTTAGGAGTTTAGGGATTCGAAACCAAAACCTTAAAATTTTAACGTGAAAGTAAAACTTTATTCATCACTGAACAAAAACCCTCTCTCTCTCTCTCTATATATATATATATATATATATATATATATATATATATATATATATATATATATATATATATATATATATATATATATATATATATATATATATATATATATATATAATTAGTCTGTATATGTCCATGTAAGAATATCGACCATGAATTCCTAGTAGCTTCCAGTGTTGTCATTCTTAAAATCTGCTTGTCAGTTTACTCCTGCATTCTAATTTTATCAGCCCATCTCTTATTGATGGTTGTTACATTTAGTGTTTCAAATTTAATGGACCATAATTTAATTATCTCCTTTGTCTAGCCAACGTCATTCATTCCAGCTATATGATCTTTTCAACCCCATTTTTGAACGCTTTGATTCAGAGAAAATAATATACCTGTTAATTTCGCTTGCAGTCTTACACAGTCATTCCCTTTTCTGTCTCTACTTATTACAAGCACATTTCTATCCATATCTCTGTGTTGTTCTCGTCTTTGGGTTCATGACTCACTGTCAAATGTCTGCAAATGTTAAATAAAAACTTTTCTCTTTAAACAATGAATGCATGGATTTTTACTACGAAAACTGACCATTCAACTTCCCAAATTTTCACGGGGCAGTCCCATTATTATTAATTTAGAGGGTAAATTTATTTTGTTTTTGAATTTCATTTGTGAGTTTGCCCTTTGAAAAAATACGATATTAATGTATTCATTAACTTGCTCATGGATGGAGTTGCTGATAAATATTACTGAATTTAATTTGGGTTTTGCTTAAATTCATTTTTTTGAATATAACTATCATATGACAAAACTGTTTAACTCAATTGTCATTCTTTGCAATTGCTCCGAATCTGTTTTGAACAACACTATATTATCAAAAAATCTTCAACTATTTACGTACTTCCCACTCATATTTATAACTATATGTTTTTAGTTCTTAAAAATATTGCAGTAAATAATTTGGTTGAAATGCATTTCTTTCCAGCAATGTTCTTTAAAATTCTCTTCAAAAACTTTGAATGTTGAAAAGCAGATTCTATATATATATATATATATATATATATATATATATATATATATATATATATATATATATATATATATATATATATATATATATATATATATATATATATATATATATATATATATATAAAGAACGGATAATGTTTTCTTTCCGCATTCCTCTTTCCCCAGGAAAGCCATCCATTTACACATGATTCAGCAAATTCAATCTTCGTTATGAATCATAATATTATTGTCCACATGATGTTATATATCAGACCACAATTATATATATATATATATATATATATATATATATATATATATATATATATATATATATATATATATAATATATATATATATATATATATACACGGACTGGTCGTTGATGAGGGCTGGTGAGGCTACGATCCTATCCATAATGGTATGTCAATCTTTCATATTATATATTTAGACCTAACGTGTATTAAATCATTTTTATTTTACTTCACATATGCAAATTTTTGTTCTCAAATTCTCATCTAAGAAGTGATGTATTTAGAGATATACAGAAAGAAGTTCAAAACAGTCACAAGATTTATCAAAAGCATTTGGTAATGTAAAATGGATCATTAATGAACTTGATAAATACCTGGAGATATAAACGAACTTACAGAAACACCATAAAATAGATTTAATGGAAGTACAGTTATGATAGTCCTTAACAACACTTGCTGCGGGATGCTCAAAATGGAAATCAGTGACAAAACTAGAAAACTGTAGAAAACAAAGCCAATTGAGAAAAAAATTTTAAACTGGAGTTTAGTTCCAGACTCCATCTAAAATTTTTGAAATATTCAGCGTAGTAGCGAAAGATTTGTCGGAATTTTGCTAGTCGGAAGACTAACCATATTATAAATATGTATATAGTATAAAAACTATAAATTACCATAGTATAAATATTTATCCTGTGGACCAACTGAGAACTGTCAAAGATTAGAAAAAGAAAACAATCGAGTTTTCCTCAGGTTAACTATACAAGTAATAATAATAATAATAATAATAATAATAATAATAATATAATAATAATAATAATAATAATAATAATAATAATAATAATAATATAATAATTTCAAAGTTAAATGACATCATATATATAAAGTTTAACTATTTACAAGGTAAAACTTTCCTATTTATCAGTTGGTGTTCAGGCCTTAGTAAAAATTTAAAGGAATTCTTTATCTCAAGCATACATACACACACACACACACACACACACACACACTCAAACATACATACAAACGCACACACACACAGACACATCTATATATATATATATATATATATATATATAGTATATATATATATATATATATATATATATATATATATATATATATATATATATATATATATATATATATATATATATATATATATATATATATATATATATATATAGAGAGAGAGAGAGAGAGAGAGAGAGAGAGAGAGAGAGAGAAGAGAAAAAATTTTTTTTTTTTTTATTTATTTTTAAAATATTTTTAGTATTATTCAGGGAATTTAATTGAATATAAAAATGAATAAATATTTTTCATGTTGCATAATGCAAACATCAAAGACCGATAAAACGAGGTACGAATAAAATTTTCCTTTTACATGGAGAGCCTAAAAACTGCATCACTGCGTTGTGTCCTTTGAATCCCCAGACATAAACCTGAATTAATTAAATTTTACAAATGGCAATCACTATAAAACTTTTAAATTGTAATAACATAAACTAACAATAGTGCTACTTAATTGATCATTATAATTGTTACAGCAAATAATAATAATAATAATAATAATAATAATAATAATAATAATAATATAATAATAATAATAATAATAATAAAGGAAATATGAACTAAAATAATAATAAAAAAATAAGGGATGAATCTCCGATATAAGCATATAGGATGTCTTAATATGTTAATTTTAAATTTGGCAACGTGGTTTACTTTCTATTAAGCAAAATATTTTTTCCAGTGTACTCTCTCACTTTTCCTTCGGTAAACTGAATACGTATTCTCAGAAGTAAGCTCATATTTTGTCACTATGTTTCAAATTACTTTTTTAAGTTTTAATTTTTCTGCATTTTCAAACATTTTGTTTTAATAAGAACGATTTTATTCTTTGTATAACTCAATTAAAAAATTTTTTTTTTCCTTTCTCCATTTTTCTCTTCCCAGACTCTAAAAACATTTCTTTTTTCGCATTTTATTAAAGGAAATTTTATTTTTTATTGACAAACAAAATAAATTTTATTTTACTGTGAAATCAATAATTAGAATTGGAAATGTAGGATTAACATTTTGCGAATAATGGCGATTTTGAATCTAAAAATTTTACTATAAACCTTCCCTCAATATATATATATATATATATATATATATATATATATATATATATATATATATATATATATATATATATATATATATATATATATATATATATATATATATATATATATATATATATATATATATATATATATATATATATAATATATATATTATAAAGCGCAAATTTGCGGGAGGGTTTATATTTTGCAATCTGAAATTGTATGAAGAGAATAAATTCCCTTTATGCTAAAATTTAAGTTTTAATTTGAATTTTTTTTTTCACATAACGGTTGATTTTCGGTTATTAAGTTTTTGCTAATTAGTTACAGTCTTTTACAATTATGCAGTTAAAATATTCGTTAAACAACAGTTTAAAAAGAAAAAGTTTAAGAACGTTTAGATAAATCATGCTTTCCGCATTTTTCTTCTCTTCTCTCTCTCTCTCTCTCTCTCTCTCTCTCTCTCTCTCTCTCTCTCTCTCTCTCTCACACACACACACACACACACACACGCACATATATATATATATTCTTTTTGGGTAAAATAATAATCTTTTTTTTTATCTTCTTTTAAGTTTAATACAACTCTATGATGGGAACCTACAATTATGAACAGCATTAATTATATGGAAAACACAAAATAATAATAAATATAATAATAATAATAATAATAATAATAATAATAATATAATAATAATAATAATAATAATAATAATAATAATAATAATATAATAATAAATATAGGAATTCCAAAAAAAGTTAAATAAAAATATACCATAATAAATGAACCAGACAAAACTAAAGTGACCATTCGTCCCAAATTTTTCGGGGCAGTCCCAATTTTTTTAGAGGGTAAATCGGGACGGACATTTGTTACGATTTTTAGATTTGGCAAAAAATTATTTATTCAGCCAGCCAGAGGGCGCGGCGCCTGGGAGCAGAAGGCAAAAATGTACTTTTTTTTTGTAGAATGTCCTTAACTAATAAACCATATAACTTGGTTTTGAAAACATTAGTATTTCTTCTTCATATTAAAAATCACCCTCCTTTATACATCCCTTAAAACCCTTACGGACAGGGTATTTTGAACGGGGGGAGGGGGGAGGGCAATGTTCAGAAGCGTCCCGATTTTTGGTCAGAATAATAAGGTCGCCTTTGATAAGACTCAAAATAATCCCACAGGAATAAATGAAAAAGATAATAAAATAACATTAGAAACACAACTTGAAATCATTTACATTCTTACATGAAATAATAAAAGGATTGGATAGGACTTTAAATGACCACAAATCAACACAACACACACACACACACACACACATTATATATATATATATATATATATATATATATATATATATATATATATATATATATATATATATATATATATATATATATATATATATATATATATATATATATATATATATATATATATATATATATATATATATATATATATATATATATATATATATATATATATATATATATATATGTATATATATAAATATATAAATATCCTTTTCCAGACTCGTTTGATACTCAATTGTTAATTAATGGCAAATCAGTTATGGTAGGACTAAGAATAATCGATCACCAAAAGAAAAATTAATAATAAAAATTAAGAAAAATATATCGACCAAAATTAATTATTAAAATGATCTTCCCAAAATTTAAATAAAAATTATAATTTTTCCACGTTTCCTTTTTAAGGTTTGATTACAAAAAAATTAAATCAATAACTGAATGCGGTAGGGTTAAAGCCAATCTAGTCTCAAAATGAAAAATAATGACAGTAAAATAATAAATTAAAATCCTAATATTTGATAATAGTCAGAGAGAGAGAGAGAGAGAGAGAGAGAGAGAGAGAGAGAGAGAGAGAGAGAGAGAGAGAGAGAGAGAGAGAGAGAGAGAGAGAGAGAGAGTACAAAAATCGGCAAACGGTAGGTTTATGTTAATAATAATGAACTTAACTATAATAATATTGATCCTAATCATTAACAATAATTAATGATGATGATGATGA
>SEYY01019073.1:32500-42500 GCA_009176605.1 Armadillidium nasatum | reverse complement strand
TACTCATTTGGTATTTTTTTTGCAATACCTTGAGAAGTATCAACAAGAAGGGCGAAAAAAGGAGCCAATCGAATTTTTTTTCAGTAAAGAATTTAATACTGAATTACTCAATAGGTTAATAATTTCGTTTTGGATATCATCATGTAGGTATTTTGATCAAGTTTTCTCATTTGTTTTTATATGGGCTCTTAGGAGAGAATCATAACGTGATGAAAGATCTATTATGTTCAAGAAATTGCCAGATTCAAGTCTTATTTTATTTAAACTTTCTCTGTGGCTACGAAATGCTATAGAAAACAAGGCCATTGTGAGCCCAACATCAACAACCCTTGTCAAAATATATTTCCATTTTTCTTCGCTCATCTGAAATTTGATCAACAATTGTTTTGTTTCTTTTCCAAATATCACATATGATACAAGTTTGAAGATGAGAGCCAGTAGTTTCATGTGATTTAATTTTCTTACTTAGGCCTTGCCAATCTCGACTGCTTCCATTGAGCCAAGTTACAGCTTTGAGAGTTTCGCTAAAAAGTCAACATGACACACAATAAACGCCATCTAATGTTGGTGATTAGCACAACCAAAATCTCTTAACTTCTTGTCCAGTTATGGTTTTATAACAGTAATCAGAACTAAAAGATCCACATTTTGATTCTTTTAGGAAAGGTCCTTTTAACTGACATGGTCCAGACGCTTAAATAAGTTTTCTTGTATCCGTTCTTAAAAGTCCTTGAAAAATGCCTATATCCGTATCAAAATATTTTAGCTTTAGCGAATTGTTTGTATTGACATCAATACATCGATCATTAATTTCACGTTGTGTATTTTCAACATCAAAACTTCTATTTACTTCGAAAATCTTATAGACATTTATTTTGATTGCTTGGTCTGGGTTCAATATCTACAATTTGTTCGTTTATTGTAATTTTGGAAAATGTGTCAATTTCCTTCAGTTTTTTTAATTTATTTATTTTATTTTTTTACAAATTGGGATCTTTGTTGCTGTAATTTACGTTTCTTTAAACACTGGTAAACACTTGAAATTAACGCTTATTTTGAATTGCAGGAAAAAAATTATCAGTATACTCAGTAAAATAAAAGCTCACTTGAATGCATGGCGATAAAATTTACCATTTAGCACAAAATAGAAACACTCCATATATATATATATATATATATATATATATATATATATATATATATATATATATATATATATATATATATATATATATATATATATATATATATATATATATATATATATATATATATATATAGGTATACAGTTAAAAAGTGTGAAGATTCTTCAGACGTAAAAAGACTAACAACTTTTTTGATTTTTTAAAAAAAATTTTGAAATTTTGTTTGAAATTTTTTTTTTTTTTTTTTTTTTTTTTTTTTTTTTTTTTTTTTTGATCAAAGATGCAAAACGAGCGATTGGATGCCCCTTCCTACTTCCTATTTATCGTAACATGCTATAAAAAAAATTAATATTTTTGAATGCATAATATCGAGCGAGTTCAAAGTTCAAGCCCTGACGTGTTTTTACTGAATAAAAACCATTTTAAATATACTGCGTTACAGTAATCCTAATTTTTAAATTATTATTTTATAGTGGTGAAAGCGAACCAACACATAACACACACACACACACACACACACACACACACACACACACACACACACACACATATACACATATATATATATATATATATATATATATATATATATATATATATATATATATATATATATATATATATATATATATATATATATATATATATATATATATATATATATTTCCTCTTGGAAATAAAAATAGATTTAGTTGATAATTTTGAAAGGTTCAGGACCCATTTATAAAGCTTTAATTAAGTGATTTATTTTGCACACGGAAATGGTTGCTGAATTTCTTGTCTCTCTCTCTCCTCTCTCTCTCTCTCTCTCTCTCTCTCTCTCTCTCTATATATATATATATATAATATATATATATATATATATATATATATATATATATATATATATATATATATATATATATATATATATATATATATATATATATATATATAAGTAATATCCTGCTTCCATTTGTGGTACGAGAGTGTTACGCAAAACTGATTATACAATATACACAAATATAATCAAGAAACACAATTACTTTATTATGTTACAAAATTAATTGAATTAATTTTATTTTTATATATTTTTTGTTAATCTGTCTGATTATCAATTTTAAGAGAGTGATATTAATGTATATTGGGCTTATATTTCCTCCTGATTTTTTTTTTGTTCGATCATTGTTCCTAGAAGCTTTCACAAGTGGTTATCGGTTGCCAGTCATAATTGTGATAAGACTCAAGGCCTACCTCAAAATTAGTCTTGGGGTAGGTGGGGGTAGGGAGGGTTTAATATTCAAAGTGGGGGAGGGTTATACTCGTATATATCCAAGAGAAGCGATTTTAATACTTTATTTATTATACATAAGTATTATCTTTATCTACATTTTGGGGGTATTTTTTCACCTTCTCCAAGCTACCCTCCAGACAATACCCTTTGATGCGCCAATTGCTGGGGAACTTTTTGACCGATATTTTAGAGTTCCAAAATTCCAAACGGAATATTTTCAAAGGAATTTTTTGAAAGGGAATTTAAGAGAGGGAAAAAAATGAATAGAAAAGTTACGAAAATGCTGAAAGGTCATTAGAGACTGCGAGCTCTAAAAAGGAAAAAGAATTATATACAATATATATATATATATATATATATATATATATATATATATATATATATATATATATATATATATATATATATATATATATATATATATATATATATATATATATATATATATATATATATATATATATATACTTTCAATGGATAAAAAAGTTGTCAGTTGCATTATGAATTTATGCATTTACTGCAGGAGAGAGAGAGAGAGAGAGAGAGAGAGAGAGAGAGAGAGAGAGAGAGAGAGAGAGAGAGAGAGAGAGAGAGAGAGAGAGAGAGAGAGAGAGAGAGAGAGAGAGAGAGAGAGAGAGAGAGAGAGAGAGAAAAAAGAGAAAAAGAGAGAGTATTACCATATACTATGGTATTACTTTTTACTTAAGATTGATATTTTTCTTTTCAGATGATAATCCCTTATAATTATGGTTACGAAATCCGAGATTCCGAGACGCAGAATTATCAGAATAAAGCGGAAATGATGGACGAATACGGACACGTTTACGGCTCTTATTCCGTTCTAATGCCGGACGGAATTATTTACACGACTTCGTACAAAGTGACTCCGGATTCCGGATATGTAGCGACGGTTAGCAAAATTCCGGCGATATTTCGGAGTGAAAGAAATATTTCATAATAGAAGAATAAAAAAATTTATTTATTTTTTTTTATTTATATATTTTTGAATAAAAATTTTTTTTTTTTTTTGAAAGTTCAACATTAATAATAATAATGACAATAATAAAAATAATAATAATAATAATTCTAATAAATAATAATAAAATAATAATAATATAATAATAATAATAATAATAATAATAATAATAATTAATAATTAATATTTTATTATTATTATTATATTATTATTATTATTATTATTATTATTATTATTATTATTATTATTATTATTATTATTATTATTATTATATATTATTATTATTATTATTATTATTATTATTATTATTATTATTATTATTATTATTATTATTATTATTATTATTATTATTTTTTTTTTATTATTATTATTATTATTATTATTATTTTATATATTATTATTTATATATAATATATATATATATATATATATATATTATATATATATATATATATATATATATATATATATATATATATATATATATATATATATATATATATATATATAATATGTGTGTGTGTTTGTTTGTATGTGGGTAAATTTGCATTTATGTACACGTATGTAAAAATGGATACCACTCATGGTCAGTTAATTTGTGGAGATTTGGCAGACAGTGAAAGTGAAATGTAATTAGAGCTTTTCAAAATGACGTCATCATATGATGTTATTTCACACAGTAAAGAAAAAATTTGGTACGAAAAAATTTGGAACGAAAAAATTTGGAAGTGAGTACAACCTCTTCTGAAAGGGTCATAAAGGTAACAATAAAAGGTTGCCAGATAAAAGGTTGCTAAATAAGAGGTTCCTTTTTTGGGGACATTTGAAAATTTTTAAAGTATTTTCGTTCTTTTTATTATTATTATTATTATTATTATTATTATTATTATTATTATTATATTATTATTATTATTATTATTATTATTATTATTATTATTATTATTTTTTTGACTTTTACATAAGTTTATAATATCAAAGTTAATTTTTGAAGTTCTATCTGAATAAGTTTTAGTTTTACAAGTTATTTTTTATGAATGTTTTTTTTTTTTTTCTTAATATTTAGATATAGATATTATAATAGTTATTTTTTGTAAGATAGGTTAAAAATCGATTTTTTTTTTAATTTTCATAAGTCAGATTTTTGTATTTATTATTAAGTTTTTTTATTTATTAAATAAATTTTTTTTACTCACAATTTGTTTTTCATTACCATAAAATTTTTCTTATAAACCCTTTATAAAATATTTTATCACACAGGAACTAAAAGAAAGTAAAAATTAGGTCACTGTCTTGAACTAAAAAAAAAAAAAAAAAAAAAAAAAAAAAAAAAAAAAAAAAAAAAAATAACGATCTGGTTTATCTATTTATTTTTTTTAAACACTAAATTATAGAGGCATTATCACTTTCATCTGTTTCCATACATTACCCGAATTGGTTACACCTAAGGCCAATCTATTATGATTTTATAAAACTATCTCAAAGGCAATAATGAAATTGGAATTTAATGAATGGTTGTAAAACCGGTTTTGGTGGTACAATTACTCTATTATTAAAGACAATTCAGAGTTCTTTTCTTTCGAGTTTTGGTAACCAGACGACCACAAACTCTTAAATAAAATCTACTAAATTGAAATAGCTTAAAGAATGATTTATTTCAATAGATATTTATTTTTGATATCATACATATATAGTATATATATATATATATATAGTATATATATATATATATATATATATATATATATATATATATATATATATATATATATATATATATATATATATATATATATATATATATATATATATATATATATATATATATATATATATATATATATAATTCGACTGTCATCGAGAGTGGACGTATATAAGACTGAAAGGCAGGAATAAAGATGAAAAAGAAAAGTAACATAGCATATATAAGAAGATTTCTTGGAAAGTTAATTTAAATATCTGTAAAAGGATCGTTCAACAAGAGACTTGAAGGAACTCTAAGAAGAGAATGACCATTGGGAAGGATTATTAGCAAGGATTTAATTAAAGTGAAAGCAACTAATCAGGATCATCATAACCATCCAATCCTGTAGGCTGGTGCCTGTCAGGTGCTGCTTCTCCAGAATCTTATGTCCTGCACGAGGAGTAGCTTTGGTAACATGAGCAGCTTCTTTTTATACGTAGGAAGTTTGATGGGCCTGTCGCTACAACTTCCCATTGTTCCCTACGGCAGGAATTCTGTGGGAAGAAATTGTAGATAGGAGGCAGCTGCTGTAAAAATGCGCATGATCAAAATCCAACCACTTCAGAGTAGATATTAGACCAACTGATAAATAAAATAATAAAAAAATGGATTCATGATTCACAATTTTAATATTATAACAATTTAAACATTAAATTATTTTTAATTTCCAAATGAATTGGAATAGGTATAAATTATTTGGGAAATGTTCTTTTTGATTATTTATAATACAGGAAAAAAACCTTCATGTAAACAAATTTGCGGAAAAGGAGTAAAAAAATTGGAAAAGTTAAATTCTGGCAACAGAGAAGTTAGATTTCTCTAAAAATTCCAATCTGGGGAAGAAACATTTCTTCGAATGGTAGCAAGGAGCTGAAAACCCCTTTATGTCATACCTTTTATATATATATATATATATATATATATATATATATATATATATATATATATATATATATATATATATATATATATATATATATATATATATATATATATATATATATATATATATATATATATATATATATATATATATATATATATATATATATATATATATATATTTTTTTTTATATTTTTTTTTTTTTTTTTTTTTTTTTTTTTTTTTTTTTTATTATTTATATATATATATATATATATATATATATATATATATATATATATATATATATATATATATATATATATATATATATATATATATATATATATATATATATATATTATATATATATATATATATATATATATATATATATATATATATATATATATATATATATATATATATATATATATATATATATATATTATATATATATATATATATATATATATATATATATATATATATATATATATATATATATATATATATATATATATATATATATATATATATATTGGGAAAAAGTTGCTAAATTCTAGTTTTTCTCCTTAATCTTGTCTCTCACTATCCCCTCCTTCAGTTGCTTTCTCAAAAGTATACAAATAGTTTGTTATTTTCTGTTCTTATATTTATTTATTTATTTTTTTACATGATGAATTCAAATAAAGAAATATCAAGGGAATTTATTTCGAAAAGTGAAATGAGAGAGTCGTTTTTGTAAGGAGAGCAAAACTGGTTATTTTTTTTTTTTATCTTCTTTCTAACTCTCTTTTTTTTCTGCTATATAATATTTTGGTGAATCTTTTTGAGTGGATTTAAACACTCGAAACTCTTCTTAGACTATGGCACAAAGCTTTGATTTTTAAATTTCCCTCTTTCGGTATCTATCAATCCCTCAGTGACCATCTGTCTAATTTCCTTTCCGGTCGTTCTAGAACGGTTGTTGAAGACGGCCATCATTCATCCTTTAAATTTATTAATAGCTGTGCTCCTCAGAGATTTGCTCTATCTCAAACTTTTCTTTTTCTACTTTTTCATTATTGGCCTCCTCTATAATATTTCAACATTTATCATCCACTCCTATGCCTATGACTCTACCCTTAAGCCCACTCTATTAATTATCGCTAGGAGGGTTAACCTGGAACAGCTGACCTCTGACCTTTCTTAAATATATTATTGTGACAGAGGAAAATGTTTGTTTTCACTGATTCAAACTTTAGTTTCCCCACCTTTCTACTCGATATAATATTCCACACTAGGGATGGAGCGATACCAAAATTTTTACCGATACGATAGATACCGATACCGATATACCTAAAAATTCAGATACCGATACCGGTATCGGTTGAAAATATTTTCACTACCGATGCCGATCAAACGATACCGATTACCGTTACCGATCCCCGGAAAATATGCCGATACTTGCCGATACGATACCGATACCGATACTTCACTCCATTTCACACAATTATGATATTTTCGAAACAATCCAACTCAAAGTTTCATTTGTCCTTAAAATTTATGTTGTTTATCTTTCACGTGATCTTTCTGGGAAGAATCACATTATTTGGCTTTCTAGACAAGTTACTAAGAGGTTGAGTGTAATGAGGTGCCTTTGAAATTTCAACATGCTATCCCAGATGCTTGCTCTATATAGTGAGGTTGTTCATCCCTGTATATGGAGCATGATTCACACATCTGGGACTGTTTTCACTCACACATCATTTGTTGAAAAGGCGGAATTTAGGGATTTCGTCTTATCAACTCTTTCTTTTACTACCTCTCTTCAGTCTCTTTCTGACCGTCGAATAGTTGAGCCACTCTCTATAAAATTCCAATTACAACAGACACTACTCTTCTGAATTCTCCAGTCGAACAAGTTTTACACAGTCTCACCGTTTCTTTGTTCAGTTCTCTGACACCAAACTTAATGTCATGTTCAATCGTACATGTACTCTACTGGTAAAGTTTGGAACTTATTCTCTTTACTTATTTTCACAAATTCCTTTGACTTTCACAATTTCAAACGCTGTGTATTGGGATATGTTGACTTTCTATTTGGCCAGACCTGGGAATTTCTCAACTCTGATGGAAATAAGTAGGCTTCAGGCCTTTGCCAGCAAATGACATATATATATATATATATATATATATATATATATATATATATATATATATATATATATATAATATATATAATATATATAATATATATATATATATATATATATATATATATATATATATATATATATATTATTTTTAATTTTTCGTAAATTTTTTGCAAATGTTCTTCATATGCGAAAAAAATCAATTTTTTAATATTTTTTTTCATGATAACATTAGAAAATTGGAACAATTTACAAAATAAAAAGTCTATATATATATATATATATATATATATATATATATATATATATATATATATATATATATATATATATATATATATATATATATATATATATATATATATATATATATATATATATATATATATATATATATAGAGAGAGAGAGAGAGAGAGAAATTCGAAAGGTAGTGTGAGTAGATCTTCGGTAAATATTCCAAGTATTTCTTCCAACTCCCTTTTCTCCAGCACCATTTTTCTGGGTGCACATAGAATGCTTAGTCCACTGAGAAATGGTTTATACGTCAGGTTTTTAATCTTCACAATATACTAAATGATCTTTTAAAGGTACTCGTTGTGCAAGGTTAGGCCAAAGAAATATGCAGGGCATATTCGTATCTTTGAAAAAAAGTCTGTCTTTTACCATCGATCTCTGCTAGATCTTCTTTTTTAATTTTATTAAGGAGTCGAAATAGAGGAGGAGTTTTGAACAGGTACTTTTTTCGTCCTGCGATTCACATCTGTAAGAGTATTCCAATCCTTTCATAGCTGTTATTCATTATCGAAGGTGAACGGTCTGAACTAGATGTCTCTAAAACCTTACCTGCAAAAACATCTTTTTATTCTATTATATTCTTTTTATTTTTATTCTATTCTTTTCCTAAATGGCCCTAAAATTTAAGCATAATTTAAGAACACAGAATCAAATTATATTTAATTAAACTTAGATAATCTCCAAAGTTGTTAGGATAATTCGAAAGGTTATCGCCACTCTGACCAAAGAATCTTAGATTACTAAGTTTGTCCATAGTACATAATGTTTTGTTCAACTTAGATCATTGAATGTTAGTTTGTTCTTTTCTTATTAAATTTTTTTATTTAGTCTTTATGAAGAGCTAAAAATGTAGTATTAGGTTTTCTTTTCCATTTTCTTTTATTTTTAACTGAAAATCACTCTCTCTCTCTCTCTCTCTCTCTCTCTCTCTCTCTCTCTCTCTCTCTCTCTCTCTCTCTCTCTCTCTCTCTCTCTCTCTCTCTCTCTCTTCATTTACATTATCGTACTGAAGATTTTTCAAAAAAGTTTTTCAGTGATAAATTTAATGTGGGCATAGGACCCCTCTGCATTTTCATGTATATATATATATATATATATATATATATATATATATATATATATATATATATATATATATATATATATATATATATATATATATATATATATATATATATATATATATATATATATATATATATATATATATATATATATATATATATATATATATATAAATATTAATAAAAATGAAAAAAAAAAAAACTCCTAAAAAAAAAAAAAAAAAAAAAAAAAAAAAAAAAAAAAAAAAGACAGAGTTTAGAGGCCAGAAGGAAGAAGATACTGGCCCCGTTGACAGGGTGAAGGCCCTTCCTGGAGGTCTGGAGGTGGAAAAAAATAAAGACTGTAGAATATATATATATATATATATATATATATATATATATATATATATATATATATATATATATATATATATATATATATATATATATATATAGATAGAGAGAGAGAGAGAGAGAGAGAGAGAGAGAGAGAGAGAGAGAGAGAGAGAGAATCTCTTCCCGTG
>SEYY01019073.1:22500-27500 GCA_009176605.1 Armadillidium nasatum | reverse complement strand
GGTGATGAAGCTGACGAAGGAACATAGATTTTAGGCGTGCTCAGGTCAATAAACAATGCTTAGAAGAGAAGGGAGTCGTATACCAACTTGTGATTTCCAAATGTTGTATAAGAGTAGAAATATTGAGAGAAATTTTGAGGTGATTGCCACATTCAATGGAAAAGCTATACTCGTAGACAGGAGAGAGAGAGAGAGAGAGAGAGAGAGAGAGAGAGAGAGAGAGAGAGAGAGAGAGAGAGAAAGTAGGGTGGTTTTGGTATTGATGGGAAACTATAAATAGAGAATGAACAAATTGGTTGATACTCTGAAGAAAAGAGATATAGGAAAAAAGTACAGAGTGGCTGTGACTTTGAAGAGAAGAAAAATTGAAAGAAAGTACAGGATGGTTGCGGGACCGAAGGGAAGATATATGGAGAGAATGTACATTGTGATTGTGACACTGATTCGTGAATTTTCTTTCAGAGTTATGGGGGCGAGATATAAAAATGAGAGAATGATGGCAATTGTACTCGTCAAATTACTGGGGAAAAGAGCAGGGATGTGAAATCGGTTATGATAATAATAATAATACTAATAATAATAGGGTTTCAATTCCAGTTTTGATTTTGATTTCAATTCATGGTTCTGGCACCATCAATTAAAAATTATGTGATTCCCGATTTAGGTTCCAATTATGACTACTTTTAAACGAGACTTCAAACCCGACTACGATTCCTATTCCCATTCCGAGGGAGGTTTCCAGTCCGATTTCTATTCCGATATGGATTCCTTTCCACCAAAATTTATTAATTTTCCGATTTCTGTCTCCGATCTCGATTCCACAGATCTGGAGAAAAATAAGTATAATGCATTTATAACTGGCACATTACGATTGGAGACCACAGGAGGAGAAACCTGCATTTTATGAACAGCAAGTATGTGAGCGAGGAGTTTCAGGTGAAGATAAAATAAACCAAAAAATGTGAGCGTCAATTAGCAACGATTAATCGATTATGAACATTCTAACTCCACAAGGGTTCATGTGTATGAATATCGTATAGTTGGAACCCCGTTGCTGTGGATTGTATGTGGAAATCAGTGATAGCAAATGATAGCAGAACAATGTTAGACGTGAAAAGTATCTCATCATAATCACTGGACTTGTACTACAGATTGGTATTGGGAATGGTTAAAGGAAGGAAGCCTCAAAAAGCTAGAGAGGATGAGAGAGAAGGAAAAATTAATCAAAAGAGATTGTTGGGAGAGATACAACTGGGGTATGCCTAGAAATGAACACATACTAAATATGGAAGTATGAGCAAATTATCAGGAAAAGGCTAAATTCAGCTTCTGATGAAGAATTATCCTGTATGTTCTGATGTATCATCACACTGAAAATAATTACATCCCTCTTACAACAGATGATTTGTGAAGTACGAGCTTCTCTCTCTCCGTTACTTTTATAACTTTTTATCCTTGATGAGGGTAAGGATAAATTCCGCAAAGACATTCTCAGTTCATTTTCAAAGGCATTTCAAATTCAGAAAAATATTTCGCCTTCTCATGTCGAGCATTATCAAGTAAGTGAAATTAATTTTTTAAAAGTTTTCCTTTAAAAATATAGTTTTAAATTTAAATGTTTCATCTTTGTATTTGTATTGAGAAAAGTATTTTTTTGTTTTTGTTTTAGTTTTAAATCTTGACTTCGGAGGAATTTACTCTTACTGTCATCAAGGGAAAAGAAATCAAGAAAGCAACTGAATATCTAATGAGGTTTGAGAGGGTTGTGATGCCTGCCAATGTGAAGACACTCCAGAGAGTACAGAATAACTTTTTTTTCCTTAGAAACGTAACTAGTTCATTTTTCATTTTGTGACAATTTCAGAAAAAAAAAAAAAAATTAAATACATTTTTTATGAAAAACAGGAAAACGAAAAAAAAAAAATATTCAAAGGTAACATTAGAATTTATTATATATATATATATATATATATATATATATATATATATATATATATATATATAATATATATATATATATATATATATATATATATATATAGATATATATATATATATATATATATATATATATATATATATATATATATATTATATATTATATATATATATATATATATATATATATATATATATATATATATATATATATATATATATATATATATATATATATATATATATATATATATATATATATATATATATATATATATATATATATATATATATATATATATATATATATATATATATATATATATATATATATATATATATATGTATGTGTGTGTGTGTTGTGTGTGTGTGTGTGTGTGTGTGTGTGTGTGTGTGTGTAGGTGTTATGTATGTTTGTGCGTGAAGATGTAAGTGTGAGTGTGATGCCTAAATATAAACTTCAAAAACTACAAATTAATATTTTTAGTTGGTAAAAAACTTCCATTAATTAAAATACTGTATAAAATTCAAATAGAGTTGTGAAGTTGTGAAAGAGTCAGACAGTATTCTTTTTATAATTAAGTTACAGTAAGTTTATTATTTTTTACAAGGAGAATATTCCTTGGATTTTCATCACTAGAAACTTAAAAATTTTGCTAACCAATAGAATGTACGATTTTTTATTCATTTATTTATTTATTTTTTTTTATGGAGAAGTAAAGTTTCCGAATTGGGAAAATGCTTCGTATTTTAATTTTTTTACCTTTTGTAATGTTAAAGGAATAATAATAATAATAATAATAATAATAATAATAATAATAATAATAATAATAATAATAATAATAATAATAATAATATTAAAAATAATAATAATAATAATAATAATAATAATAATAATAATAATAATAATAATAATAATAATAATAATAATAATAATAATAATAATAATAATAATAATAATAATAATAATAATAACACCGTAATAATTAATAACATATATTAATAGTAATTATACTACTGTTACAACACACGCTCAAGTTCTTAAATTTAATAAACAGAATTTCGTTGGGATTTTAAAATTTCAAATTGAACAAAAATTTTATTTACAATTTACAATTTGTAAAAAATAAATGATAATTTATATTTATTACTGAGATACATGTGGGTAGAAAAATATGCATGCAAAATAGACTAGATACCCATGCAAAAAGATAAAGAAAACGAAATTGTAAAAGAAAATAAATTAAAAGGGCAACAATAATTTTTTCATTTTTTCATGCAAAATTTACCAATTTTGAATTGATAGATTATTATAATATTATTAATTAAAATAAAGTTCTATAAAATGCATTTGGCTAATTTTGAGGACGTATGAATGTTTATGTTGATTAGCATGCAGTGTATTATTTAGTGTTAATTTCTGATGAAATTAAGCATTTTCTAGGGCGAGAGAGGAAAAGATGTGATATATATATATATATATATATATATATATATATATATATATATATATATATATATATATATATATATATATATATATATATATATATATATATATATATATATATATATATATATATATATATATATATATATATATATATATATATATATATATATATATATATATATAGATTAAAGAATAAGTGCCTTTAGAAAAGTAAAAATTGTTAAAAAAGTAGTTAAAAATTAGCTAAAAAAATAATGTTAAAAAGAATAAATTATAGAATCATGCAATTATGGAGGAAAAAATAACAAATAAATACAGGCATTAAAATATAAATAATAAAAAAACAATTGAATAACAAATAAATATTATACAACTTTTGTAAAATTAGTTTTTAAATAATAATTGTGTCATTTAGACTCTCTTTTGTGGTTGCTGTTGGAGTTGAAATTCAGGCTTGGGTTGTGGGATGATTACAACAATGTCAGTTGCCTCTTTGACTGTTTTTGCCTGAAGGAAAAAAAAAAAAAAAGAAAAAAAATTTAGTTGAATTTTTTTTTTTTTTCAGAAAGATCTCTCTCTCTCTCTCTCTCTCTCTCTCTCTCTCTCTCTCTCTCTCTCTCTATATATATATATATATATATATATATATATATATATATATATATATATATATATATATATATATATATATATATATATATATATATATATATATATATATATATATATATATATATATATCTCCTCCGGTGGGCAAAGGCCGGAGGCATACCAATTTTTACCGGATCTGGAAAAGTCCTTTCTTGGTCATTAGAGGCAGACGTGTCCAGATACACGGCGCTTGAAAGTGTGCAAGTTAGAGGAAAGTTGGAAAAATAGAAAAAGGGATTGTTTTCCAGACTTTACGAGAAGAGTATACGTAAGATTGTGTATAGTGGTTAAGTCCGGGGTCTGAGGGCTGCACAGAGAAAGGATGAGATTGTGAAGAAAGGCGTGCCGCACGAACTCTTCTCAATGAAGGAGGTAGGCGACAAGAGAGTTCAGAAGAGCAGAGTCCATTATAATAGCGATAGTATAGAGATAGTGACGCTACAATTCGACGGGCAGAAAGAGATTAGAGAGTTAGTAAGAGCGGGAGAGTTGATGAGACGAAAAGCCCTAGACTCCACCTTCTCAAGGAGAACGAGAGCTGTATGAGTGGAAACGATTCCGGAGCTATTCCTATTCCTTCAGCCACCTCCAACTCATTTTTAACTAAAATTTTAATTTCTTCTGAAGATGTCATTTCTGCTCTCTCTGAACTTAAATATAAAAAGGCGTACGGTTCCGATAGTATTCCCCTGTGTTCCTCAAAACTTGCACTCTATCTTGCTAAACTCTTTCGTCTCCGTCTTTCTAATTCAGACTTCCATTCTTGCTTGAAACGGGGGCTCATTCAGCCTGTGCCAAAAAAGGGGGACCCTTCTCAACCCTCTAACTTCCGTCCCAATTTCCTTAGCTTCCGTTCTTTCTAAAGTTTTCGAAACCATCCTTAACAGGAATATTTTGAACATCTCAATTCTTCTAATCTTATCTTTCGTAAAAGTCACTCTACTGATTATCTTCTTAG
>SEYY01019073.1:2500-7500 GCA_009176605.1 Armadillidium nasatum | reverse complement strand
TTGTATTTAAACCAGTGGTGAGCTGGACCCAATTCACACAGGTTCGATTGTTCAAATTTTGGCAAGCACGCTACTGACTTAAAATACGGTTTAAATTAGTTTGTGTCTTTTATTTGTCAAACAAATTTGCTGACAGAGGAAAAAACGCTGTGCGTGTATGCATGTATTTATATTTGGAATATTATGAAGAAAAATATTTGCCAAACAGAGGGGGGGTGGGGAAGAGTGTAAAGATTCTCAGGTCACTCAGGTCAGGTCAGGTCTTGCTTCTAATACTTTTGTTAAACTGGGTCACTTGTATCACAGGTCAAGTTGGACTTTTAAGAGTTCTCCTTTTTAAACCCTCCCCCCCTTTCCAAGAATTTTGGATTTTGGTTTTGGTTCTAAGAATTTATGCACCTTGGTTTTCATCAATTTCGGAAATGATCAAATGAAAGGAAAATAACTTAAAAATTGATTACAGTTGACATGGAATTACACACACACACACACACACACACACACACACACACACACACATATATATATATATATATATATATATATATATATATATATATATATATATATATATATATATATATATATATATATATATATATATATATATATATATATATATATATATATATCAAAAGCGAAATTTATTTAAAATATTTTCCCTATTTGTTATTTTGATTATAAAAGAAGATATTAAAAACGTGCACAAGATTCAATAAAAGGAAAGAGACGCGTTGAGTTGATCACGCCAGCCTTTCTGAAACGTTCAAAGAAGGACAGAAACCAACTAAATGCCAAATTTAATTAAAACGGAAACATTGAAAATAGGTTACAGAAACGAGGATAACGGATAACAACTCCGATAACGTCGACAGCAACAGCAGCAGCAGCAGTAACAACAACAACAACAACAACAACAACAACATCAACAAAAACAAAAATAAAAGCAGCAGCAACAACAACGACAAAAACAATAACAATATATTGTAATATTTATCGTCCGACTGATTAATAAATGTTATGCCTGGCAGGTGTCATTTTCAAAGTGTAGATTGAGATATTACTCGTACTGTTTATTAATAAATTTAAAATATTTACGACAATTATTTTTTTCTAAAGCAAAACAGTTTTAGTTCAAGTTTTTTAATATTTGGTTCATATTTTTTTTGGTGATCAAAGGGTACCCACCATATTTGTGATCAAGACCCCGTGGTTGAGAAACTGTTAAAGAACAATTATGCCACGATACGAACCTGTTAACACTAGAGGGCGCTGTTATATTTCTACTAAATCAAGCAGACCGTATTCACGTCAGGAAGTTATAGGGATGAAGCTTTTTCACTTGTATACTCATTTATATACTGAGTAGTATACTTAACGCAGTTCTTCTTCATATTGTATATGTTATATATTGTATATTTTATATATTGTATATTTTATATGTTATATCTCTAACAGAAACGCTACCCAAGACTGATACGAAATTGACAACAAGAAGAAAAATCAAAGTAAAGCAAAACTATAATAGTCTAGAAAGAGCAATTAATTTTCAATATATATATATATATATATATATATATATATATATATATATATATTATATATATATATATATATATATATATATATATATATATATATATATATAATATATATATATATATATATATTTGAAATCGATGTCAGAGATCAGAGATGCATTTTGCAGATAACAAAAGTTAAAAAACGTTCTTGTATTGAATTATTAATTATTGTAATAATTATTTCAAAAATTAATTTTATCTTTCTCCTGCAGAAGGTACGGATAAATTGCATTTCTAAGGACTCTCTAAGGAATCCTTAAAGGCTCCAAAAAAGGAACTGTCTCACTTGACGTCTGATGAGGAAAGGGAGATTCCAATTTGTCTGTCACTTTCATTCCAACAACAAGAATTATTATTATTATTATTATTATTATTATTATTATTATTATTATTATTATTATTATTATTATTATTATTATTATTATTATTATTATTATTATTATTATTATTATTATTATTATTATATTATTATTATTATTATTATTATTATTATTATTATTAGTAGTAGTAGTAGTAGTATTAAAATAAAAGCAATGGTAATAGTATATAATATATATATATATATATATATATATATATATATATATATATATATATATATATATATATATATATATATATATATATATATATATATATATATATATATATATATATATATATATATATATATATATATATATATATATATATATATATATATATATATATATATATATATATATATATATATATATATATATATATATATATATATATATATATATATATATATATATATATATATATATATATATATATATATATATATATATATATGTGTGTGTGTGTGTGTATGTTCTTGCATGTACGTATGTGAATGGATTACAGTAAATTAATTATCTAATCTCTACTAAATTTTATTACCTTCAAAAATTACAAACCTTTTTTTTTTTTTTTTTTTTTTTTCCTCAAAAATCCAAGTCTGGATTTTTGGGCGGAGATTTTCTCCTTTCACATTTTCCATAAACGAAAATTGTTTGTCACGCTTTTTGATGTTAAAAAAAAAAAATTTACAAACGAATTCACGAGGTCTAGATTCGTTGAATGAGAGAGAGAGAGAGAGAGAGAGAGAGAGAGAGAGAGAGAGAGAGAGAGAGAGAGAGAGAGAGAGAGAGAGAGAGAGAGATTTTTTTTTTTTTTTTTTTTTTTTTTTTTTTTTTTTTTTATTTTTATATTATATATATATATATATATATATATATATATATATATATATATATATATATTATATATATATATATATATATATATATATATATATATATATATATATATATATATATATATATATATATATATATATATATATATTTTTTCTTTAAAGAGGTAGTCTAAGATCTATAACCTTATCAAGTCTCTCTCTCTCTCTCTCTCTCTCTCTCTCTCTCTCTCTCTCTCTCTCTCTCTCTCTCTCTCTCTCTCTCTCTCTGGCAGTTGAACTGTTACATAATTTTTCTTATAGTGTCGAGTTACAAAAGACACAACTCTTTTAACCTCTAATCTCATAACCCTCTCCTTTGAGGAGTCACCTTTGACCCCATATTGAACCTCTACCCTCATTCTTTCCTTTATTTTATATACAGTCTGGAACAACCTTCCTTCTTCAATTTTCCTCACGTCCTTTGACTTGCACACATTCAAACCCTGTTCCTTTAGACATGTCATCTTCTGATTTAGACGTGTTCTTTACACTCTAGTTACATATGTGTGCATGTGTGTGTGTGTGTTCGCGCGCGTATATTTGAATAATAGAATGTGAATAAAATATTTGGTTCAAAATATGCATGATTATGATTTATTTTTCAAAATAGAACTAATCACCTAGTGACATATTGAGATTAGGTGAATGGAAGGCACGGAAGGAGGTCCTACCCGACGTTGTCTCGCAATCTGATTAGATGTCATCATTTAGGGCATCGTTCAGAGTATATTTTTGTTCAGGATCGTATGGCATTATAAATGTCTGACCTCGTATTGATTCATAAGAAGAATTGGAGAGTCGTAAAATAATACATATGAGTCTCATTAGATTTTTTACTATTGTTTTATTTTTGCAGAACAAGACTTACTTAAAAAGTTTAAGACTTTGACTTCATTCACTCTCTCTCTCTCTCTCTCTCTCTCTCTCTCTCTCTCTCTCTCTCTCTCTCTCTCTCTCTCTCTCTCTCTCTCTCTCTCTCTCTCTCTCTCTCTCTCTCTCTCTCTCTCTCTCTTTTCACACAAATAAACATTCTCTTTTATTCTTTGTTGCTGTTTATCTTAAAGCTTCCTTCTCTTCCCATACCTCTGTTTTTGTCCTTCTGTCATATTTGCTTTCCTTTCGTTCTTTTGCGTCTCTTTTCCTCGTTCTCTCATTCAAATTAATATCTTCTCTCTCTCTCTCTCTCTCTCTCTCTCTCTCTCTCTCTCTCTCTCTCTCTCTCTCTCTCTCTCTCTCTCTCTCTCTCTCTCTCTCTATCTATATATATAGTATATATATATATATATATATATATATATATATATATATATATATATATATATATATATATATATATATATATATATATATATATATATATATATATATATATATATATATATATATATATATATATATATATATATATATATATATTATATATATATATATATATATATATAATATTTTTTTTTCAATTTTTATTTTTTTAAAAAACTGTTCTTTTATTAGTAATTTTAAGGCCTTAATGTTCTTATTTCATTCTATTTTAATAACTAAATGAATAATAATCTCAAGTAAAATATGAGTTTCGCCGATTATATAAATGAAAAAAATATTTACAAAATAAATAATGCAAGATGGTTCCAAAACCTGAATAAAGTATATAAGGACTGCCTCACTCTCAGATATATATTCATTTCCCTTCCCCCCCTCCCCCTCCCACTCTCATAATCGTATCTAATCCCCCCCAAACCCCTTTTCCCTCAAGGTCAGTGACTTGCATATCCAAATCTCTCAAAATTGCATTTTATTTTTTGTTTTAAATTTAAGTACGAAATAATGCATCGATCAATATGACCTTTATGACGTAAATGAATAAGAGCTAAAATAGAACAAAGTCTATGAAAGAACGTCTTTCTTTCCTTTAAAATGGGGAAAATTCAATATAAGAATGATTCCCTTTAAGAATAGAGGCGTTTATGTAAATGTATTAAGATTAATTGCTATGCTGAAACGATAACGTAATATTTAATTCATTATTGGAGAGAGAGAGAGAGAGAGAGAGAGAGAGAGAGAGAGAGAGAGAGAGAGAGAGAGAGAGAGAGAGAGAGAGAGAGAGAGAGAGAGAAAGGGATGTTGCATAATTTCGGGAGAGGAGGAGTCATATTTACTTACTATTTTTTAACGCACGA
>SEYY01019071.1:57500-60137 GCA_009176605.1 Armadillidium nasatum | reverse complement strand
CTTTTCAAGGCTTCCGTCTGCGCCCACCTGAGGGTTGTGCGTTAGTTGTGTATGGTTAAACGAGTTTTATGACTGTGTGTGCCCCTCCTTCAAAAGGGCTCTGCCCGTGAATTTAGGCGTTCTGATATATATATATTTATATATATATATATATATATATATATATATATATATATATATTATATATATATATATATATATATTATTTTCTCTTTAAGCTTAAAAGATTAGAAAGGAGCATTATTGTAATCTATTTATGTTCATAGATATTCAGCCTTTATTTACAAGCCAAAACATAATTATGATTTTAATCTTACAAAAGGATACTTATATTTTCATCTGAAGTTTTGGAATAAAATTTGGATACTTATACAAGCTTTCAGTTTCAACAAGAACAATTTTGAATAATCCTTATATATATATATATATATATATATATATATATATATATATATATATATATATATATATATATATATATATATATATATATATATATATATATATATATATATATATATATATATTATATATATAATATATATATAATATATATATATATATATATATATATATATATATATATATATATATATATATATATATATATATATATATATATATATATATATATATATATATAATATATATATATATATATATATATATATATATTTAGAGGTGGACCGGATAGTAATTTTTACTATCCGCGGATGCGGGATTGCGGATATTCAATTGCGGATATCCGCGGATGCGGATGCGGATAGTTTAATTTTTTGAGTTTTTAAATAGATTCTTGGAATTTTAAATATAATATCCAGAATCTATGTTACCAGGGTGTGGGACGGGGACCAACTCTTGAACATCCCACCAACTTCTTTCCCCAACCTCCACCATTTGGAAAAAAATATATATATATATATATATATATATATATATATAATATATATATATTATATATATATATATATATATATATATATATATATATATATATATAAAGTTGTGTTAACAAATGTTATTAAGTCTAAGGGAGTTTCAAGGATGACTGAAACATTAATGAAGGGTGAACGACAGATTTGAAAACCTGGAAATGATGATGCTTATACAATTGCAACCATTTTAGATCCTAGGTACAATAAATTTTTTGAACCACTTTTTTCTCAAAATGTTAAAATCAAATTAGGATGCTTATGCGATGAGATGATAGAAACAGCTAAAATAACGCATTTCAAGAAAAAACAAAAGCTCTCAGATGCAAAAGAAACAAAATCAAGTGTTGCTTCAGCATTGTTAAATCAATGAAAGATCTTCTATCTTCCAGCAGCTATGAAGAATCACAGTCAGAAGTGTCAAAGGATACATATCGATTATTGAAAATTATCTGAAACTCCCACGTTTGGAGGCAGATAAAGACCAACTGGTTTGGTGGAGAGATAATTGCAAAGTTTCCCATTTCTTGCTGAGCTGGCAAGAACTTATTTAGTATGTCCTTCAACTAGTGTTGCTAGTGAGCGTCTTTTCAGTGGAGGCCTCATTTACGACGAAAAGAGAACCAAACTTTCACCTGAAAGAGCCCAAAAGCTTTTATTTCTAAAAAATAAAACAATTATTAGCTTCAAATGGAATATGTGAAACTTGAAGTGTGAAGGTAATACTGAATTACTGGCTATATATATATATATATATATTATATATATATATATATATATATATATATATTATATATATATATATATTATATATATATATATAATATTCTTATTCCCTAATTATCACTTTTTATATATAAAACAATTTCTTAAAATCAACTTATTTTAGTTATACATTAATTGATGGTTAGACAAATCCTAGCTTTCGTGGCCTATGTCAGTCCACCTCTTTCATGGTATGTCTGAGAATAATTATTATATTATTATTATATTATTATTATATTATTATATTATTATTATTATTATTCAACTTACCTTTTTTTTGGTTAATTAATAACATTTATAACATAACAAGTATAATAACATTTTGGCTTATGTATTTTTTGGTTTGCATAGTCGGCTATTTGGATAAAGTTCTTTGATGTCCAATTTTAACATGAAATTATTCTATCTCTAGAAAGCAGTTTCTCAACCTAGGGTTCGCGAACACAAATATAGGGGGTTGCATTGGGCAAAATAATATAATATATATATATATATATATATATATATATATATATATATATATATATATATATATATATATATATATATATATATATATATTAATATAGGGAGAGAGAGAGAGAGAGAGAGAGAGAGAGAGGAGGGTTGCAGTGGGGGAAAAATTATAAAACAAAACAATGTACAAAAAATAAAAATAAAAAAAATAAAAAACTTTTTAAATCCTTTCATAATCTTTGCTTACATTTAAATGTAAACAAAGATTAAAGAGAACGATTTTTTTTTCGAATTAGTACTCAAAAAATTTGAACTAAAACTTTATGCCATTTTCTTAAAAAAAACTCTTTCTTATTTTTATTTATTAATCAACCGTACGATAAATATCTCAATCTACACTTTTTGATTTCCCATCAGCCTAAAACATTTATTAATCAGCAGTACGATAAATATCCCAATTATGCACTTTTGAATTTGATACTTG
>SEYY01019071.1:27500-52500 GCA_009176605.1 Armadillidium nasatum | reverse complement strand
CTTGTAGGTTAGGGTGGTGGCCTGACCTTAATCTGGATAGGGTAATTTGGGTTTTGCGTGGTAATGTGTTTTGTGTATTTGCTATGTCGGGGGGTTTGTTCGTTGAGAAGATGATTTGGTTGGCGGGTGTTGAGATAATTTTTTGTTATGATGGTGTGTATGTGTTTGATTAGTGGTGTGTTGTTTGCAGTAGGTGGAATGGTTCTGAATATGTTACTGTAGTATAGGGCAGGGGATGATGGAGGTAATTTTAGACGGTGTCTTGTGTGGTCTTGTAGGGTATAGTGACAGGGGTGTGAAATGTCTAGGGTGTTTGTGTAGAATTGGGTTCCTATCATGTCAAGGTGAATACGGATCGGGAGTATTTTTGTTTCTTCGTGTAAATGCTGAATTGGAGTGGTTCTAGTGCAACCTGTGATAATTCGAAGAGTGGTATTTTGATTTTTTTGTAACTTCTCTATGTTTGAGGGTGAGGTGGCAGGGTACCAGGCTGGAGATGCGTAATTAAGTGTAGGTCTGATGAACTGTTTGTATGCTGTGATGAAGGTGGTTAGTTCGTTACTGAAATTGTTATGTGACAGTGTTCGGATGATGTTTAATTTCCTGTTTGCAGTGTTGGTTATGTTTTCGATGTGTTTTGAGAAGGTGAAGTGTGTGTCATATGTGAGGCCTAGGATCTTTGGGAATTTGTTTAAAGGAATGAGGGTATTATTTAGTTTTACTTGGGGGTGGAGGGAAGATTGGTGTCTGTCGGTAGTGATAAGAGTAATTGAGGATTTTTCGGGGGAAGCTGTCATTCTGTTTGATTTTAGCCAAGTTTCTAGTTGTTGGATGTATGATTGAGTGAGTGTGGTGGCTGTGGGTATGGAGGGGTTTTGTATTGTGATGGATATGTCGTCGGCGTATGTTATTAGTTTTATGTCTGGTGTTTGTGGGGTGGGTAGGTCTGCTGTGTACAGGTTAAATAATAGAGGGGATTGGATGGCTCCCTGTGGGACACCATTTCTTAGTTTTACTGTTTTTGAAAGATGGTTTTTGTTGGAGACTTGAGCTGTACGATCGGATAGGATGTTGGAAATCCATTTTTTATAATTGTTGGGTATGGGATTATATATATATATATATATATATATATATATATATATATATATATATATATATATATATATATATATATATATATATATATATATATATATATATATATATATATATATATATATATATATATATATATATATATATATATATATATATATATATATATATATATATATATATATATATATATATATATATATATATATATATATATATATATATATATATATATATATATATATATATATATATATATATATATATATATATATATATATATATATATATATATATATATATATATATATATATATATATATATATATATATATATATATATATATATATATATATATATATATATATATATATATATATATATATATATATATATATATATATATATATATATATATATATATAATATATATATATATATATATATATATATATATATATATACTTGATAAAATCAAGCTTCCTTTACTCTGTAATTGGTCCCTCTTTCCCTCTCTCTTTGTATAAGTAATTAAAAATCATTTGCATATGAATTTGCTTATAAGAAGGGCAGTATAAGTTATCTTGGCGCTTTCATGTCTATCGTACAAATATTTAATAAAAAGGAAATATGAGGTAATTATGGATAATTATATATTATATATATATATATATATATATATATATATATATATATATATATATATATATATATATATATATATATATATATATATATATAATATATATATATATATATTATATATATATATATATATATAGCTATGGAACGATTAAGAATTTTTTGACGATGATGATGATGAAATTCAAAAAGTATATTTTAAAAATTTCTATTTTAATGATTTTAACAATTCTATAATGGGGAAGATTTAACTGTCTTTTCTTTACTGAAATGTGTAAATACATGTAATTTTAGTATAATATAGTATAATATAGGGGTGTCCAACTCACTCTCGACCTACGATATGAGCTTATAGATATCAAAGTACTGGTCGTAAGTTAAAAATTTGCTACGAACAAACCTTGGTGTGTGAGAAGCGAGGTAGAATCATAAGAGGTCGAGCCACTTGCCACTCGTCCAACGTCAGTATATACGAAATTGAGAACTTCTTTGAAGATAAGATTATTTCCAAGGGACTTTGGAGGCATCCTTCTCTGATATGGAAAAGCGTGTGCGGACATGTCTTGATACTAATTATGATCACTTCGAACACTTGTTGTGATGTCAGCGCCGATTCTGACACACCTAAGCTTGTTTGTGGCAAATTTAAACTTATGACTAGTACTTTAAAATGATAAGCGCATATCTGGGGTCGAGAGCAAGTGGAACATCCTATACTATCTTCAGAATATAAAAATTTTGATATGTGAAAACATTGACAGATTTGCAAAATTGTAGTAATTTAAATTTAGAGCTCTTAAATTATATAGAAACAATTTTTTCTCTAGTTTCTGGGATAATTCAATTTCGTCTTGGAGAGTATATTCGGCCTCCATTACCAAACAGCCTTTTACTATTAATAGAAGAGGGTGGAGCAGAGATATTTATAAGCCAATATATTCAAATTAATCGTCAAAATAATCGGCAGTAAATTTTGAATCGGTTTCACTCAACACCCATCTCCTTTCATCGTACTCATAAAAAAATTTTTTCCTCAATACTCCCAAAATCTTTTGGTAGTTATACATATGCAACTAGATTTATTATCCAGATATTTGTAACTGTTGTTATAGTATTGTTGTAATATGTCTATTTTCATATATATAACAATCTAAAAATATGTAAATATACGGAGCACGAGTGGATCATAGATGCCGACTTAAAAATGGTTAATTTTCTGCTACGACAACAAGGATGGCATACTAAATATCTCATTTCCCTTTGCCTATGGAACAGCAGAGCCAAGACAGAACATTATTTCAAACAAATCTGGCTAGCACGATCTTCGCTTACTGTCGCAGAAAAAAAAACGTAATTAATCCACCTTTAGTGATCAGAGATAAAATCATATTTTCTTCTCTGCATATCAAATTAGGTTTCAATAAATAATATTTAAAAGCTTTAGATACGAACGGCGAGTGTTTTAAATATATAATTTCAAAATAAGTAAATTATGAAAAAATCAACGCGGAAATTTTCAACGGCAGCTTTCATAGTGTCATAAATGCGAGAAAAATGCCTCGTTCTCATTCGTGGACTTAGTAGAAAACGTTTTAGGCAATAATAGGGCAGGTAACTACGAAGAAGTCGTAAAAAAAACTTTTAAGAGACTACAGATAGGTTGATATATGAATGTAAAAAGCACTTTTGGAAGCCATCTTGACCAATTTCCAAGTAATTTAGATGATGTGGGTGACAAATGAGGCGAGAGTTTCACCAAGATATGAAAATTATGAAGGGACGGTACCAAGGGCGCTGGGATTCCCACATGATGGGAGTAATTACTGCTGGTGTTTGAAAAGAGACCAGCCATCAACAAGTACGATACAAAGTCTTATTAAATAAAATTTTTGCTGCAGTGAAAGCATATCTTTTTTTGTCACTTATATCGTTATTATGTAATTATACTGTAGTTTGAACCGTTTTCATGAAACTTCGATAAAATTTCTTAACACGTCACTTATTTTGTCCTAATTGGAATAATCTTGAAAATGGCCCATAGACTGTTGACAAGAATCAGGACCTGATAGAAATTAAAATTTGCATTCAGTGTGCTCTAATTCACTAGAATCCCATGTCATATATTCATTAAAATACGCATTCCCCAATAATAATATAAGAGCTCTTAAAATTTCAGTTCAATGAAAAAAAATTTAAAATTTAACATGACAATAGTATTATTTTAAAAGAAGTACTTGAAGAAAGTGGGCTAGTGTCAAAAAAAAAACAACAATTATTTTAGTGTACAGCAAATTTATTTTTTAATCTGCTTTAGGGTATACCCATATTTATCAACAAACATTGGGATTTATACTTAATAAAGCTAGTATCTTTCCATTGAAATTTTTTTTTGTTGTGTTGTTCGTTAAATTATGCCTCATACCCTGAAATTTTGATTTATATTTAAATTAATCTTTTTAGATACTCAGTCAAGATATGATCGTTTATCTACTCCTGAGAAGCCCCGTAAATGTGCTCTAATCATTTCTGTGGTTTCAGAGTAGTTGCTTGAAAATTAGACTTTCAAGTAACTAACAGTAAAAAAACAATCTAAGGAAGGTTAAAGAAGAATGAGTTAGAAATGCAGGAACTCAAAAGAAAAAAAAGGTCTACGTACCAACTACAAGGAAAGAGGAGGAGGACAAGAATGAAATTTATGATGATGATGATTCAGCTGCAGTGGAGATTTCAGGAAGCAAAATGGATTCTGCGGCAGTGGATGTAGAAGAAAAAGAAGAGATGAGAAAAGAAAAGGATGACTGAATCGGCGTTGGAGGGCTATCAGCTGGTCAATCTAGAGGTGTCTGAATAGAGAATGTTGAAGGCGACTTTGAGTGAAGAATCGACAATAGTAAGCTCTACACCAGTCAATCTAGAAGGAGTCCAAGTCTGTGACAGCAGACTTTGAGTGAATAGTCTGCAGTGGTTGGCTCCACGCAGGTCTATTTAGAGGTTGCTGAGTAGAGTCTGTGGTAAACGACTCCGAGTAAAGAATCGGTAGTGGACATTCTGTTGCAATCAATCTAGAGGTGGCTGAGAGGAGTCAGTCTGTAGTAAACGATTTTGAAGGCGAAAAGAAGAAAATGGAAGAATCAGTGTAGAGGGGGGCATGGAAGTAAATTTGAATGTAGAAAGGATCATTTATTGGTGGCAGATTGATAGGAAGTGAAGAGGGGGTAAATTCGAAGGAGATTAACAAAATAGAAGTACAAAAATGAGAAAGAACTGAAAGTAAAAAGAATAGGAGAGGAGGAGATAGTGAGAAGAAAAAGGTGTAAGAATAGTTAATTTACAAGACGACTTGGCTTATAGAGAGAATTTATTTATTTAATTGCAAATCCTTTTTTTTTGTAAACTGTAATTTGCAAGAGGATTTACTCTGCAAAAAAGAGCTGAACTGGAATTGGAAGAGAGAATCATCTACTAAAGTTGAACGCATACAGGGAAAATGAAGAAAGAAACCGAGAACAATAAGGAGATATAATAAAAAAGGAAGAGAAGAAAAAAGGATAGAAGAAAAGTATATAAGACTGAAATTTTCATTTTTATTTAAATTAATCTTTGTAAATTCTGTCATGATAAGGTCGTTTTTCTCCTATGAAGCCCCATAATAGATCAATATGCTTAAACATTTCACAGACTAAATGTAAAATATGGTTTTTTGGGGACAAATTACTAAAACATTAGTTTTATTTGTACAAATGGGTTTTTAAAAAGTGTTTGCTTGTTTAGTACTTTTTACCAAACATTTTAGATTTTGATATAGATTAATGACAAAATTAAGATAATATTTCTTTCTTTGATCGGACTAACAGTAAAAGACTGTGGTAAGACTTTTTTTAATATTTTATCAAGCTTCTTAAGCATAGACGTAATATCTGATACCGTTTGGAATATTAGTTTTTTAAGATTTTTTATTGATTTTTTGAAGTAGCTAATCCAGTATTCTACTTTTAAATTTTACAATAATCAAATCGTTTAAACGTTTACAGTATACTAACTGCTAAAATTTTACAATAATCAAATCGTTTAAACGTTTACAGTATACTAACTGCTATTACACCTAACTCATGAATTGCAAATTACATTTTGTCTGCAGTAATATTTCGGACACACAAGTTTGCATGGGGTATAGTGCAACAGTGCTATACTCTGCCCCCATGCAACCTCGTTACACTGTCCCACGCGTAGCTTAAACTTATTTATTGATATTTGAAAGTCAAAGTAAATATGTAAGCTGAATGCTCACAATGTAATTCTATATGCGCATAATATATATATATATATATATATATATATATATATATATATATATATATATATATATATATATATATATATATATATATATATATATATATATATATATATATATATATATATATATATATATATATATATATATATATATATATATATATATATATATATATATATATATATATATATATATATATATATATATATATATATATATATATATATATATATATATATATTTAACATCGTAGTAAAAATGTTAAATTGTATTTAAACAATTACAAATGTTAAGAATTAAAAATCACTAAATATATGTTATTAAATAAATCACTGCAGAAATGTTTTTCCTTACAAATGGGCAAGATTGTCACAAGATTTACATAATCTAATGTTAAAGGAAAAGGTAGGATATTTTGAAGTAAAAGATGAAATTTTTTTTCATTTTTCATACTGTGAAATCAAACCATCAGCTTCTTACAATGGAAATTTGCTACTATGAGCTTTTTTCTTCCTTTCCAACACCATAGCCCAAAAGAAAAGCTTAGAGGCACGTAATCAACACCGTGGGGTGATTCTCTGTAGTAAACTACTATTGTTAAAATAAAATGAGGGCATAAACATTGTGATAACCAAATTTATTTGTTTTTAAAAATTAAAACCATAAAAAAATTCATTTTAGAAAATTACTAATCAGAATTTTTTGAAGAATGCATAAATAAAATAGTACTTTCAATATTAGAAATAGATCATGTTTTAACTAATTTAATACAAAAACAAAAAAAAACGACACTTCCTTCAACTAAATCAAACAATTTTGAAAATTATTCACCAAACAACTTCTGCAAAGCTGTTAATTTTTTGGTTTCCTCTTTCCTCTTCCGAATCCAGAGAGGCCGAGACACGCAACTGGTATTCCAGAAATTTCCTTCGTTTTCCCAACATCCACAGCAACATCTGAGTAAGCAAAATCACAAATTTTCACATAGAAACTACAGTAAGTAATTTGTATTTAGATTAAACATGCTAATATTAATAATATATCCAATTCTCTTTGTTTCTTTCATCCTCCAACCTGAAGTTTTGGTAGCTCATGCTTCAATCATTCTATGTAGAAGCATAAATTATGTAAATAAATTTAATCGAAGTTACTAATATTGGTGAGAATATAAAAACTTAACTTGCACAATAAAATTTAAATACACAACGAGTACTTAATCCTCACAAAAAATTGGAAACAGAGAAGACCACACAAGAGAAAATTTCATGTTGGAAGAATTAATTACCACTATGAACCGACCGAGGGCCCCGGCTAAAAATCAAGAGAAAACCGGGGTTTGCCTTTGGGGTTAAAATGGCAAATTATACTTAAGGGGACAGTCCAATTTCAAATTTTTTAAAAATTTTCAGCCGATTCTCCTGAAATTTTCAGTGTATATAGCTTTTTCCCCGTGAAAAAAGTCCATTTCTAGCGTTTTTCTAATATTATAACAGATGAATTTTTTTTTTAAATTTGACCCTTTTTCAAATGAATGGCGGAGCCAAACCACTTTTTGGAATGACCTGAAATCTGGACTGTATATTCAGAATTTTATGGGATACAAAAGTTTCTAATAGACTTTTGTTCCCAGAGTTATAGGAAAAATGTTATAAGCCAAAAACTGACGGAAAAAAAAAAGTTTTTGAAAAAAAAAAAAAACACCTTTTCGGACAAAAAAAATATAAAAAAAATACAACTACAGAATTTCTTAATTTTGGTAGGTGTATAGAGGAGGGATGGGGCTACAAATTCCTCTTTATACTTTATTCGATGCGATTCGTTGGTTTCGAGATACAGACTCTCAAAAAGGTCCATTTTTGATCAAATTTAAAAAATTCCCAAAGTTTGAGACTATATCTCGCTTCAAACAAATAGCATTTAATAATGCACTAAATAAAAGTTGTTTCCCTGTTCATCCTCTAAACAATATCATAAAATAAAAAAAATAATAGGTAGCGTTTCTTTTAAATAATTTTTTTCTTCGGAAGGGTACGATTTTTGCAAAAAAAATTTCGTGCTATATATATATATATATATATATATATATATATATATATATATATATATATATATATATATATATATATATATATATATATATATATATATATATATATATATATATATATATATATATATATATATATATATATATATATATATATATATATATATATATATAATAACTGGGGCTAAAATTATTCAGTTATATTTTCAGCTCATGTGGACCAGTGGTTTGACCCCGCTATTCATTTTTTTCAACTTTGGTTCCAAATAACTTTCAAACCGCTATTTATAGACTCAGAAAAATGCTCGAAATCAACTCAGAACTTCAAAAAATAATGCATAAACCATGAAAATATTTGCTCAATCAGTCAAATAATAAAAAATTTTAAAACAAAATTTAAGAAAATTAAGATTTTTTTTGTTTTCAATATTTTCTTTTTCTTTTCTGCTTCTTTTGACTGCTCCTTTTCTGCTAGTGAATACTCATCTTTATGCTTTGATTTTAGATGCCCCCATAAAGATTTGGTTGAAATTTTTTTACTTTGGGCACCCACAGATCCTTTTCTAATTTCCTGGTTGCAGATGTTGCATTTAGCTATTTCGAGCCTATCCTGAAACATTGTAAAGTACTCCTATATTGCTGAAGCTGATCTTTTAACCATATTGACTGAAAGTATAAACAGAATAATAATTTTGAAATAATGTAGCTAAATGATACAACTTTGATACACAGCAATAAAATAACAAGTGATATGTATAAATACAGGTCATATTGATAATTTTATATCTTACATTTTTTCAAACTTTACCTTAGGGTCTTACTTAGTAAACCTGTTGAATCACTATTATAAATCAAAATATATTTTTTTTTTAATTTTTAAAATTTTTTAAAACTTTTATTATACAAAATCTGTAATTTTCTAATATTTTTTTTTTTTGGAGAAAATGGATATAATCATTAAGTGAATGCTGACTATTCTACTCCTTCTTTATAATTAAATAAACCTCAATTAAATTTATATATAATTTTCTTAACCTAAAATTTAAGTGATTTTGACCCCTTAACAAATTTTAGGCAACCCCGGCCATGGTCGATCCCTAATTACTACTATAGTATTTGCTTAAAAAATAATAAAAAATATATAAAGATGTGGTAAAGTAAATGATATTGAACAATTTTATTTGTGAACTTATTGGATCAATATAAATAACTACTACTGTAAAACTATTTTAACAAGTTACAATTTTCAAAAGAGGTGATGTAAAACAAGGATATATATATATATATATATATATATATATATATATATATATATATATATATATATATATATATATATATATATATATATATATATATATATATATATATATATATATATATATATATATATATATATATATATATATATATATATATATATATATATATAGGGGGAGGACGTAGCGCCGTCCGAAGCGATGCCAGTACCCCCCATTGGGCACAACCAGCGGAGTAATAGGATGGGCTAGACCATTCCGTTTCACTCCGTTGCCCTTTGATTCGTTCCTTTTAACGTTTCACCTTCTCAGAGGGTCTCTAGAGTACCTTCGCCTCATACTGAAGTGTTTATGCTCCAACTACCTCTCCACCCCATTTCTTCACATGTTCCCACAAATTTACAAGCGATTATACTCCTACATTACCTTTATAAAACAAAACAAAATGGCGAAATTGGTAGACTTCAGGCCTTTGCCAGAGTATATATATATATATATATATATATATATATATATATATATATATATATATATATATATATATATATATATATATATATATATATATATATATATATATATATATATATATATATATATATATATATATATAAATAAAAGATCATACCAAATCCAGAATCGCTATCTGCTTTTGATTTTGCTGATTGTTTTTGGAAGGGTGATTCTGATATTCTTAAGCTGTTTACATCAGCATCAAAATCATCTTCGTCAAGGACACTATCGAATGCAGGTTTTTCCTTTGATTTACGAACCAGGGGAACCTTTTCATCTTCGGCACGATTTGTCGACGGAAATGGTGTCTGTCACAAAAAAATACTGATATGCTATATATATATATATATATATATATATATAATATATATATATATATATATATATATATATTATATATATATATATATAATATATATATATATATATATATATATATATATATATATATATATATATATATATATATATATATAGTGAAAGAAAAAGTAAATATAATGTTGACTATAATACAAAAAAAAAAGTGCAATAAATGTATGAGTGAAAATAACAAATTAAAAAGTTCCTTTTTATTAATAATTTTTTTTCATTTCTTTTGTAATAAATTTAATAAATTTCTAAAAACTTTAATTTTTAATCTTGAATTATTATTTGTACAAATTTAGTACTACAATAATTTCAATAGAATTTCAAGTATAATTATTAATGATAATGTGTGCAGTTAAACATGAAGAAAAGAAGTTGAGAAATAGTGTTGTTTTATTTTAATTTACCTAATCAGATTTTCTCGTAATCCTTTCTCCAGCTTTTTAAAAGTTGTAACCCTGGGTTGACTATTGAGGATCATTGGTAACAGTTTACTATTTTATAAACTTTACATAAATGTTATAGCTACAGTGCAGTACCAGACCAGGAGACCTTTATATTCACTTTGGAATTTTAGAAAACATCAGAGAGAGCGCACCTTCCAATAACTAGTTTGGAATGTCCTTATTGATCTCCCATACCATAGTCCGTCTTGGAACCTGGACGAGACTGAAATATTAATGTTAACTTTCCGTACAGTGCAGTACCAGACCAGGAGACCTTTATATTCACTTTGGAATTTTAGAAAACATCAGAGAGAGCGCACCTTCCAATAACTAGTTTGGAATGTCCTTTGATCTCCCATACCATAGTCGGTCTTGGAACCTGGACGAGACTGAAATATTAATGTTAACTTTCCGTACAGTGCAGTACCAGACCAGGAGACCTTTATATTCACTTTGGAATTTTAGAAAACATCAGAGAGAGCGCACCTTCCAATAACTAGTTTGGAATGTCCTTTGATCTCCCATACCATAGTCCGTCTTGGAACCTGGACGAGACTGAAATATTCCTGTTAACTTTCCGTACCAGTCCACCAAGGAACTAGGAAGAGATTGAAATATCCCTGTTGACCTCCCTTACTCCATTCTACCAGGGACTATAGTGAGCCTAAAATAATGTTACTGAGGTCCGACACCCCAGCCTACTTATTGAGTAGGACGAGATTAAAAAATACCAGCTGACCCCCACATCTCAACCTACCCAGGAACCAAGACACATATTTCGGTATTGTGCAAAGACTTGTAGTCACGGTTTAAGTGGCCGACCAATCAAAACGAAATCCTTCCAAGTTTCGGACCTTCTTCACCTTCTGCATCAATCTCATAAAAAAAACAAGAGTGAGATCGTGAGAACGTCATATGCTCAAGTCTATTACTTGAACATGTGTGTATGTGATCCCTACTCTCTTAAAGTCTGCTGGAGTCCTACTGTTATCAGTTAAGTAGTTAAAGAAAATCCTATTCCCTGGTGCATCAACAAAAATAAATTCTTAGCTTTCGTCTTTCTTAAGAGATTTTGGAGAATTTCAATCGCTTCTTATATTTTTTGGAACATTTCAATATTATCATTAACTGCCAGCAACAGGTCTTCATTATCCCGTGTGGCCTGTTAAAGTATATAAGCCTGTCTTTTAGTCTATTCGAAAGCACAATGTTTTGTAGAATTTATTTAATTTGAGAAAATTTATTTTTGTACATGGGGAGGACTATCCATCCATTCGCAAAACATGGAACAACACTTGCAATACCTCTAGATTTCGTTTCTACATAATGTTTGAGATTGACCCGAAAAAATGTGAATTTGTTAGATCTTTATTTTTCATTTTTTTTTTTTCTATTTTGTATTCTCAAAGACATTCGAGATTTTCAATTATTTCTTGGCCCCAGATTTATACAGCCTTTGTCCTTTTCTTTGTCTCCTCAGATTTTACCAATATGTTGCTGAAATTGTTTCCTACTGAATTACTTGAACAGTACAGAGTTCTGTTTGAAATGAGACTATAAAACTGGTGAACCTGTCGTTTAATGTATTGACAATAAACAGCTAGTTTCAGGGTTTTATAGCCGTATTCACATATATAAAAACAACTACACTTTTGGTTCTGGATATAAAACAAATATTCGTTTTGTGGTTTACAGCCATACCAAGTCACATATCAACTGAAATTCAAATCTAATAATTCAAGTCTGTTAAAATTGACATAGTTAGATCCCTCCAACCATGTTTACTCCCAAGTTTCCACTTTTCTGGTATCCTGCATTGATCAAAACTCCTAGAGCAGAAACAATTCCAATGATCAATATTTTTGACAAATCATTCGTTATGCATTTGTTCAGGGGTGGGTCTCAAGATTTGATGTCCTGCATTTTGTTCTTACCAACTATAAAACTCAATTTGAGAAAACTTTTCTTTTAACCCAAATTTTTTGTTTGCATTTTTCATCTTAACGTCCTCTGACAGAAGGTTTAGTCAAATAAAGCTCATGTAAAGGAAAGAATAGCTTCTATCCTTGCCTAGACTCCTTCTTAGCATGAGGCATGTCTTCAAAGAGTCCAGTTGTTCCCTGACTCCTAGTTGTACCAGATAAAATGGCACTTCGCCATATCGAAATTTTGAATTAAAATTCTACCAAATAAACAAGATTTAAAACCCCTTTTCTGGAACTTTGTACGTCAGTATAGAGTTTGGACTATAGTGTAACGTGGTTACAAGCTGTACTAACATACCAAAGGATCTTGTGTGATATCCCTTATATTTACATCACGTCTAAATCATCTGTTAGACTGTTGGACACAATACACTGGCCCCTTCAAGGTTCTGTAGTTATAACATTTTTTCATTTGGAATTACCCTAAGGAACAACTGACTGAAATTCGCCATTTTTCCAAATATCTTAATCAATCGCAATGATCAATCTGCCAAAGTAGATTTCCATCTATCAAACTTGGAAACCTCCAATTTTTGAATCAACTGCAACATAGAATGCAACGTTATCAGAAATGAAAGACTAATACAATTCCCGAAAAACATTTTACTATTAGTGTCATTATATTCCTATTTTTAAATGTGTTTTTCTTTTTCAAGAACTTCTTCTTGGGAGGGAGAAGTGTAGTAGTGATCCAGTTAATAACAAAAAAAAAATAAATAAATAAATAAAATAAAAATGTTTAGCATAAAGTGTACTTAAAACAAAGTACACTTTGAGTGAAATTAATAATTAAAATAATTACACTTAATTGTTTTTTTTCCCCCTTCTGTAATAACTTTAGTGAATACCTAAATGCTAAAGTTTCAGTTTTATACGCACAAATTTAATGTTTACATTTACAATCAAATTTCAAGAATTAAAAATAAGGTGTGTAACATAAGTAAAACAGATAAAATAGAGAAATGAGTTAACTTATTTTATTTTGCTATACAAGTTTCTCAAATTAATTTATTTCACGTCGACCCCAAATGATAATCACTTTACAAATTGAAATTAATTTCTCATCTTTCAAAAAACAACTATCCTCTAAAATTAAGTGAATGAAAAATTACTAAAACCTATTTTCATAACTAATTTTCCTACTGACGATACTAAACTGCTTGAGAAACTTCATTCAAATATTCATTTAAAGACGATTACAATGTCTCTAACATAGATTAAAATGCTCAACAACTACATTGCAAATCATGATAAAACAAACTATAATAACCTGTCTTAACAATTCACCACAAAAACAAAATTTTCAATTCAATAAGGTAGCTCTTTGATAGTCCTCAAGAAATTTCTTATAACTTAAAGGTTCTCCAAATATTTTAGGTACAACACAAGTACTTACATAAAATTAATCTCATAAAAAAAAAATACTCAAAAGTGGCATCCCTTTGGGCCCCACCCTATCGTCCCTGTCTATCAACCTTTTAACTGCCAGCCTTCCCAATCTCAAACCCTAAAGTAGAATATAATATACACAGAAGACAAACAACAAATAAGATACATTTCCATTCAAACAGCAATGAACTGTACAAAATATTACATTAATCAATTACAAAATTGACTCAACAAGTTGCTCCATACAAGTGAAAAATGTCAGGTACTTTAATTAAAACCAACAGACATTAGTTATTAATCCTACCAGTTGTATATGACACCAATATGGTCTTACCTGCACCAAAAATACAACTGGCACTGCAATTGGAAAATTAACTCATTCAGTAGCTTCATAAAATTTCACCAAGAAAATTCCATTCTCTTCTCCATTCAAGGTTGACGACGCACATTGATTTGCTAACTCCACTTTCACCTCCAGATCCAGCATTTTAAAATTGCATGGTTCTGATTTCATTTTAAATTTATATGGATAAATCGGTTGAACTTTTAACCAAATACTAATAAATTCTTTTTTTTCTTTTGCTTCAGGTTCACCCAAAAAAATTCTTTTGCTCTCCAGATCTACTCAAAATCAACCACCAATATGAAACTAAATACTTTTCAAATATAACTCAAAATTCTAACAGAGTATATCAAAACAATCAATAGAAGAGTGAGCAATGATTTCAGAGTTTGGAATTTTTTTTTAAACACTTTTCTTTCAGCAAAAATAAGGTGCATTTTGGCAAAGTTAGATTTAATTTAAAGGTCGAGATTGATTTTACGTTCTACATGTAACTAATATGATTAAGGAGTAGAGAACAAGATCAGTATTTTTTGTAATTTGTACATTAAGGTCACACACACACACACACACACACTATATATAATATATATATATATATATATATATATATATATATATATATATATATATATATATATATATATATATATATATATATATATATATATATATATATATATATATATATATATATATATATATATATATATATATATATTGAAACAGAGATGCTTCTTAGCATTTTTGATCAAAGTAAATTAAAATTCTGGAAAAACTTGATAGACTAAGCTTTGTTATTTGAATGTTTATTAAAAAGAACGGTTTGGTCTTCAGTCATTTAAAGTAAACCAAAATTTTCATACTAAGATCTGGTTATGTGCAAAGTACTTATTCATAGAAATTAAAACCGAACTTTAACATTTTGCAATAAAACACGGACGTTAAACGTAACCCTGATTTCAATTAATAAAATATATGCATCTTGCTGAAAGAAAATTCATAAAGAAATTTCAATTTTAACATTGAGCAAAAATAATGTTATATCATGATGAAAGTTTATACAAGCTAGAAGACTGATAATTACTATTATTGAAAAACTAAGTCAAAAAATATAAATATGCAAGCATTAAAAACAAAACAAAAAAAAAATAGTTAATAAAAATTATCGAATATTTCTAAATTTAAAAAAAATTAAAAAAAAATACTTAAATAAATTCAAAGGCTTTTAATAAATTAAATCTCTATTATTTTTTAAAAATCTAAGCAAAAATACCAGTGTGCACACGTTATAAACAAGAGCAATTAAGTGTTACAAGATATTACAGAACTATTCCAAATTTTTAAATATAACAAATTTACTTAAATTATTTAATTCAATTGCATTAAAAAAAAAAATAAATTAATAAATAAATAAAATTTTTCACAGATGATAAAACATACAAACTGAAAAATATATTTCCTTTACAACTATGAAAAACACTAAACTTGTGAGTGTTGATTACTTGCAATATAAAGGAATGCTATTTGCGTTAAAAAAATAGTTTGTTTCAATATTTAAAACAAATTCTACATATATATATATATATATATATATATATATATATATATATATATATATATATATATATATATATATATATATATATATATATATATATATATATATATATATATATATATATATATATATATATAATTGCAATTAAAAACAATGTAAAAACTTTACATTACAAAATATTTAACATCTAATGTACCTGATAGACATCCACTACGCCATGGAATGAACCAAAATCTGGATAATGTTTTCCCTTCTCCGGGATGATTCCGAAAGTATCTTGAAGACGGAGTGAATTACACATGTTAAAGACCCACCTATGGCAACAGCTCAAAGAACAATACTTTATAAAATCGGGAGCAATGTTGTCGTGCCACTGTTGAAAAGTATTACATATTACTATTTTAGGCAAAGAAATAATAAAAAGAGGAATGTTAAGTTATTTTATTATGCCTCATCAGTTTCTCGTCTAACAAATAATAGTACCAAAAAAATCAACCAAAAACTAATGCTTTTAAAAAAAAAAAATTACGAAGAAAAATTGGCAGGTTCTTTCGTGCGCGGTATATATATATATATATATATATATTATATATATATATATATATATATATATATATATATATATATATATATATATATATATATATATATATATATATATATATATATATATATATATATATATATATATATATATATATATATATATATATATATATATATATATATATATATATATATATAATTAAGCTGGGTTGAATTTTTGTGGGATAACCAAACATGGTCAAATTGGTGCTCCTTGGCTTCCCTGTAGTGGGACAAAAAATCATTTTGCATTTACTCAATGTTTAGGGGGCCCAACTTTAATTTTTTTAAGGGCCGGCACCAATTTTTGGGTATTTCGGCTATTTTTGCTTGGGGCTGATATATTTTGATATATTTTTTTTTCTACTCATCTTATCAACATCAAATTTTCAAGGCTTATATAGTTTGGCAAGATGCATCTTTTTTACTTAGATAATTTTTTTGTATACTCTAAAGAAAATTTTTAAAAAATTTCCCAAAATTTTTTTGTTTTTAAATTTGGTTCAAGAAAAAATCCAAAACTAATAAAAAATACAAAGAAGTTATCTAAGTAAGAAATATGCATCTCCCCCGACTACATAAGCTCTGAAAATTTCACTCACTTCGCTTGAATAGAAAAAAAATTACCGCAATTTTTCATTTTAAAATTAAAAAAAAATGGGTTTGGAAATTTGACAACGCTGAGCACAAAACTTAAAATATCAAAATTCCGTGTCTAAAACTTTTAGATAATAGTCCAATCTTTGTATATTTCAAGTTCTTAAGTTATGAATTTTATATGCTTTGTTCTTCAAAATTTGGTTTTAATACTAATTGAGAGCTATTTTTGTCTCATTTCAGATCCAGACTATTCGACGTTTGAGATAAGTCCTGTGGGTGCAGTGTTTATTACTATTATTGCAAGACGTATCATGGCATGTGCAACAAGGCATAAAGACAGGCATGCAATATTCGGTTATCCACAACCACTTGTCGAAAATCAGCTACCACTGGCTGAGGATGTTTTTAGAGCCTACAAGTTCCATCAAGTAGTCAACAAAGATGCCAGTGTTACTCATCTAGCAAAGTTAGTGGCAACAGAAGTTAAAGGCATATACAATAAAGCAGGCATTCCAACAATAGAATTTGAAAGTGTTATAGTGAAAGTGAAGAGACTAATAGTGAATGTCAATGATTTGATGAAATATTCAAGAAATAAACAATCTTCTCAAAAATATCAAGATAAAATAAAATCATTTTCTTGTCTCTTCGACATTAGCGCGTGCAAGTGTGTTCATAATGGTATAGTTGAACGTAATCAATGTCAATGTCCCAATGAAAAGAAAATCCCTGTATTGGAATGGCAATTTTGGCTTGATCAAAACACTTCAAGACGCATGATAATAGGAAATGTGGACAAGGAAAGAACAGAGAAAAACATGAAACTTCAGGAAAGGAAAAGGAAACGGTTGACATTTGAAAGTAAGATGAGACACAAAGATACGCAAAAATGTGTAAGTTCAGTTGAATTATCAGGCAGTGAGAGTGATGTGCTAGAAGAATCATTTTCCTTAGAATCAGAAGAAATGGAAGAATGTCACCCTCAAAATAGAAACCAGTATCCTGAGTTGTGTAAAGCATTAGAGAGGACAAATGTGAGCAATAGAGATGCATGTCTCATAGTTAATGCTGCCCTCAAGGACCTCGGACTTGTGTCACCAAAAAACGTTGTTGATCCAAGTAAGTTACAACGCCAAAGAAAATACTGGAGAGACAAACAGTCAGAGAAGCATTTGCTGCAACACAGAGGTATGGTCTGCATTGGTTTCGATGGAAAAATAGATGAAACACTTGTCGATACTGGAGGTGTGCGTAGAAAAGTTAGAGAAGAACATTACGTGCTAGTGTCATTTCCAGATGCATGTTACATCGATCACGTTAGTCCTAACTCAGGAAGATCTCCAGATGTATTTAATGAAATTCTGGGTATTATTGAACGAACAAGATCTACAGAGACTTTAAGAGCAGTGATTTGCGATGGAACTCCTGTGAATACGGGTAACAAGAATGGAATAATCACACTGTTGGAGTTACATCTTAAAAGACCACTTCAATGGCTCATATGCATGTTGCATTTTAATGAACTGCCACTCAGGAAGTTATTTAGTGTTGTTGATGGGAAGACAACTGGCCCATCATCACATGAAGGACCTATAACCAAACTGCTCTCATTTGATCCTCAGACCAAACCCATCATTAATTTTCAACCAATTCCAGGCTCTGTAGTTGATGTTCCTGAAACAGTTACGAAAGATCTAAGTTCTGACCAGCTGTATTTACTAAAAATCTGTTTATTAATTCAGCAAGGGGTACAAAATGCAGATCATAATAATATGCGGTATTTGAAAACTGCACAGCCGGGTGCCTTAAGCCATGCAAGGTGGCTAACTAAAGCTAACAGACTGCTTCGATTGTACGTTTCAACAGAATCCGCATCTGATGATCTGAGGCGTTTGGTACGATTCGTACTGAACTTCTATGCCCCCATATGGTTCTATATCCGCTCCCATCCCTTCTGTCAAGATGGTGCAAAGAATTTTCACTTTATGGTATCACAATATCAAAAACTTTCTCCTGAGGATCAGAACATCATTTCTCCAGTGCTCCTAAACAACTCCTATTTTTGTCATCCAGAAAACTTGTTGCTAGCTGGTGTTGCAGATGAACGGGAAACAATAAGAAGATTTTCATGTCAACAAATTCTTCAAGCAAGAAAGAAAATATCCTCCACCAATGTGCAAGTTCGCTGCTTTGATAAAAGGCAGCTAAACGTCAATCTCAACGCCACTTCCTACATGGAAATGATAGACTGGGGGAGTACTCCTATCACCCCCCCACCTCTTCTTGATGATATTAGTGATGATATTTTGGTTAGTAATCAACAAATTCTCCTACCAAAGTATCCGTGTCATTCGGTCGATGTTGAAAGAAATGTCAAAGATGTTTCCGCTGTTTCTAGTAGGGTCATTGGTCATACTTCTCGACATGGTGCAATACTACAAACCAAACATTCTCGAATCGAAATACCTTCAGTACAGACAAAATCTGATTTTCTATGAGATTTTGTACTATGCAGGTTGTTTAGCATGTAAGAATGTAAGGATATTTAAGCTATACTGTATATCTGGCTATATATATATTTTTGTTTTTAAATAAGAAGATTCAAGGTAAAGTTGGGGTATGAAAACAAATCTTGAAGAACTTACTTTTAACACATTTCAGTTTGTATCTGAAGTGAGCACCAAAATAAAGTTGTTTCAAATCTGCACTACAACTTTTGTATCTTTTCAACCCAGCTTAAATATATATATATATATATATATATATATATATATATATATATATATATATATATATATATATATATATATATATATATATATATATATATATATATATATATATATATATATATATATATATATATAATTCATAAAACGTTTAAAAAAATAGACACATTGACATTTCCAATTTCCTTTATTCGTCCTCAAAAACAAGATGTCTTTGTTTAACTTTAGCAGAATAAGAAGTAGCCACTGATGGTTGCTATGTTTTGATATTGTTGTGATAATATTTACAACACTAAAATGTTTTTTGGGTTGTTTGTGATAAGGAATGCTGCCAGCCTTTCAATTTTTAGTAAATAAAATATATACATATCATAAAAAACAAACGAGTAAAAAAATATAAACTCTTATACCGCTACCGTGGCATAAAGGTAGTGATTGCTTGAAGACGCTGGTTTGATCTTTCATGCGGGCGATACGTAGAAACGATCTAGAAAGTTCCCCTCCTTGAATAGAGCAATCCCCGTGAGTAGCGAAATTTAATACATAACCAAAATAAATACTCAAAACCAGAAAACCTCCGAAATAATTTAAAACGACTAACCTACAGATTGAAGGTCATATGACAGACATGCTCAGTTAGAAAACACAAATACTATTGGTATTATCTATTATGCAGAGATTCCTGAAAGGGCATTTAGTGCAGTTCTGTACCTGCTCTCATGAGAATATGACCTAAGCAAAGTAGTATAGATATAGCCTATAAAGTTAAATAATATTAATACAAAAGAAATACAATAAACTCGCTAAGTTCTTCAATAATAGGAGAAAATAAGAGAAATTGGGTTTTGCTGATTATTAATTTCTAAGGTTAAAACTTGAGAGGAAGGCTTTTCGTAAAAGCAATTAAAGTAAAATGTGTAGATAACTGATACTCTAATGGTCTAAGTTGAACAGCTCTCATTCAACCCACAGAGAAAGAACCCAAAATTCTGCACAAATAAATAAATAAATAAATAAAAGAGAGAGAGAGAGAGAGAGAGAGAGAGAGAGAGAGAGAGAGAGAGAGAGAGAGAGAGAGAGAGAGAGAGAGAGAGAGAGAGAGAGAGAGAGAGAGAGAGAGAGAGAGAGAGAGAGAGAGAGAGAGAGAAAGAGAAAGAGAAAGAGAAAGAGAAAAGAAAGAGAAAGAGAAAGAGAAAAAGAGAAAGAGAAAAAGAAAGAGAAAGAGAAAGAGAAAAAAGAGAAAAAAGAGAAAAAAAGAGAAAAAAGAGAAAAGAGAAGAGAGAGAGAGAGAGAGAGAGAGAGAGAGAGAGAGAGAGAGAGAGAGAGAGAGAGAGAGAGAGAGAGAGAGAGAGAGAGAGAGAGAGAGAGAGAGAGAGAATTAAATTTTAAATATGAATAAACTTGAATAAAATAGAAAAAATTCATTTGATGCAAACATTTCGTATTTATGACAGTCATCTTCAGGGCAAAAAATAGAATGAACAATTTTGCAAAATATATTGGATTAAAAAAAAAAAAAATTCTTTTTTAAACTAATGAAAATATGTGAAGCTTGAAAATTAAAAAAAAATAGTAGTATTAAACATAAAAGAAATGTTGACAAGAAAAGGAAAGCTAAATAAATGAGGGGAAAAAACAGACAAGACAAAAAGAGAGAAATGAAAAGAAAGATGAAAGACAGATCAAGCAATTAGAAGTGTCAAAGAAGAATCATGGGTGTTAAGTGAGGGATTAATTATTTTCATACATAAGGATTACAAAATTTTAATATGTCCGTCATTAGAAACATTTTGGAAGATATCAAAGATGTGGAGAGATATAGGATGTTTAGTGAGATTGGAGTGATCTCTGACTGCTGAATTCTCTGAAATAGGAAGATTAGTACGAAAGGAGATACCCATGTGTTTGAAGGCTCTATTTTTCAGCTGTAGGCTGGTTTGGCCCATAGTTGACATTACAGTCGGCACATTTGTATTTATATACGATGCATGACCACAAGTACAAATGAATACTTTCTTCAATCTTAAAATAGCTACCGATTGAGTTGTTCTTAATTAAGAATTTAAGAAAGTTACATTTTGAAAAATGTATGTGTAAAGATATTCCTAATTCGGTATTAATATATATATATATATATATATATATATATATATATATATATATATATATATATATATATATATATATATATATATATATATATAAAAAATTTTACATCCAAAAATGCGCATCTTTTAACTATATAGTCGTGCAAATACTGATGTGGATCTTAGAAAAATAAATGTGAATGTAGACGTCGAATCCTTAACACTTGAGAATGTTAATATTAGCGACATCACTAAATTATAATTATATATTCTAATCTACATCTTTGATTATTCAGTTTCAATCCTTGAAGTCTACAATGTATACAGACACAAAATTGATAAAATTAAGGAATTCTGAAAACTACTTAACAGAGAGAAAATGTTGCGAAAACCAGTTAGCTAATGCGATCTTTTAAGAATATAAGACACATCTCATTCTTTACATTATATCAATATGGATTCTAAACCAAACACTTTCATAATTATTATTTCCAAAGATTATAATTTAAAGGCATCATTTGAATGTGGTAGTAAAATCAAATTGTTTAAACATAGTTAAACAAAACTAATACGAAAGTTATCCAAGTGAGGTAAATACAATACAGTAAATTTCAAATTACTAAAATGGTCCATAAGCATTAATAATTCATTACAATTTGAAACTGTAACTCTGAACTAAATGAGTGAATATTGAAATAAACAATAATTAAAAATTTCAAATTTTTCTATTCAAATGAATAAAAAAATTAGAAATCTCCCACACATCCCCAGAATAAAGATATATAAAAGCAGTTGTAACTTACCTACATATTCTTCAGTACTTTAGTTATATTTATTTTTACTACACAAAAAACAAACTTACATGGCATGATATATTCGGAGCATAATCAAATTCGCTTGACTGAAGAGCATGGGTAGCAATAGATTCTGGAATTTCTCTAATTGAAACTGAATACAAATGCTGATATAGGACATCAAGTGAATATATTTTCAATGGAATGGAACCCTAACTATATATATATATATATATATATATATATATATATATATATATATATATATATATATAATATATATATATATATATATATATATATATATATATATATATATATATATATATATATATATATATATATATATATATATATGTGACTAACTCCTGCATGGGAAACATTTAGTATCCCATGACGGTCAGAAGTCCAAATAAAAGAAGAAGGTTCCTTAAAGAGACTAGCCAACCAGTGGGATAAAATATTTTTGCATGCAATTCTCAAGGTATAGTCACGGAAAACGGGCAGATTGAAAGAAGACGAACCTTTAACCGAAAATTGAACTTCAACTCGACTACTCAAGAAATAAGATGCAGTGGCTTGAATATCGCTACTTAAGGAATAAAGAGAAGGATATTTTGGATGTTATGAAGAAGAGGAAGATAGATGTCATAGGTCTGGCGGACGAGAATCGCGGAAAGAGAGAGAGAGGTAGATAACTTCGAGGAGGTTATGTCCTAATGTATTCAGGGGCCCTAAGAGGAGGTTGTAGACACGAAGTCACTATGACTGTCCAACCAAAATTGTCACCTTTTATTCAGGATGTTCGTTTGATTAGTGAGAAGCTGATGGTGTACATGATGAAATTAAAGAACTGGAAATTCCAACTATTTCAGCTACATGCACCGCAGCAGGGTTGTCTGCAGGAGGAAAAAGATATTTTTATGAAAAGTTTGGAGAAAGCACGGAAAGGATATGCGAACAGTATCTCTGATGATGGGAACTTTTAATGCAAGGGTGGGAAGAGAGAAAGCACGAGTTGTAGAGGTTTTCGGACCTTTTGGGGAGGAAGTGAGGAATGCAGAATGAGAAAGATTGATAGACATGTGCGTAAGAAAAAACCTGAAAATAATGATCGGTTTCTATCAGCATAGAGAGTCGCATATGTAAACAAGATACAGATGGAATCAGACTATAGATAGTTTTGATCAGAAATCTATGATTAATTACTTTCTCTCATCAGATAAGAGAATCGTGTGCAATGAGTGCTAAAGTCATATCTGGTGTGTCCTTAGATTCTAACCATAGGATGATAATGGCAAAAATTAAGATATAAAACCTTTAGGAAACGGCCAATATATAAAAGGAAGATTATAAAAACAAAAGCCTTAAAGTACAGAATATAAGAGCTGAGTATGAGCACAAGATGAAGAAGCCGGAAGATGGAAGAGAGGGCACATGGACAGAGATTGAGAGATGTTTAAAAGAGGTGGCAGTAGAAGTGTTGGGAGAAAAATGAAGGAGTGGTTGAAGAAAAAGGCACACACCTTGGTGGACAGAGGAAGTGAAAAGAACAATAAAAATAAAAGACCAAAAGGATGAGGGAATGGTTGAGAAGGAGAACTCAGGAAACTAGAATGGAATATATGCTGACCAGAAATGAAGAAAAAGCAGTGAAGAGAAGATCTGAGAGAATGAGCTGGAAGATGTTGGGGAAGAGGTTGGAGGAAAACCTCAGAGGGAATAAGTCTTTGATATATGGACTGACAAAATCACATAGGAAAGATAAAACAAACGTGAAAAACAAAAAAAAAAAGCACAAGGTGAGGTATTGGTGACATCAAGAAAAATTAATAAAATATGGAGAATATTTTGAATCTTTGTTAAATGAGGAACAGGAAGGAAAAATCAAGAGGAGAGAATGAGAGAAGAGTTTCAGAAATGATTGAAGAAGAAGAAGAGTTTGCAAAAATGGAAAAACGGTAAAGCTCCAGAAGAGGATGGAACAAGGATAGAGCTGATAAAAAATGCAGGTAAACAAACTAAATCTTATATTTTTTATATTACTGAACATGTATTGGTGTAGAGGGTTAAGTGCCGATAAAAAGGGGAAAGACGGTGATAAATCCAATATATAAAGACAAATAAGATTCTGACATATGCTCAAATTACAGGAGTACATCATTAATACACCATACAGTAAATGTTTATGAATGAATGATAGAAAAGAGATTGAGGGAAAGAGTTGAGCCATACCTGGGTAAGGAACAACATGGTTA
>SEYY01019071.1:7500-20000 GCA_009176605.1 Armadillidium nasatum | reverse complement strand
CTAATCTTATCTCAGATCGCAAGTATGGGTTTCGTAAGAAACGTTCTACTGGTGATCTTCTTTCCCTTCTCTCTAACTCTTGGTCCTCCGCTCTTCGGCATTTCGGTGAATCCTTTGCTGTCGCGCTAGACATATCGAAAGCCTTCGATAGGGTCTGGCACAAAGCTTTGATTTCCAAACTCCTCTCTTTCGGTATCTATCCTCTCCACTCGACACAATCTTCCACACAACTATGACATCTTCAAAAACACACTACTCAAATCTTCATCTGTTCTTAATATTCTCAGTGTTTATTTTTCTTGTGATCTTTCTTGGAAAGAACATCACATTACTTCTCTTTCTAAACAAGCTTTTAACATCATAATATGGAAAAGAATCAGATTCCTGCATCATATTATCTGTGTCGTTCCAATATTTTAGGTAATTGACAATCAAAAATGTTAAGTGAAATGGAAAACTCATTTAAACGAAAAACTCCATTGAAATTCATTAAAATAAGTTTGAAAAATATGAGGTGAGGCGTTGGATAGTGTTATTATATAATTTAACATCATAATATGGAAAAGAATCAGATTCCTGCATCATATTTATCTGTGTCGTTCCAATATTTTAGGTAATTGACAATCAAAAATGTTAAGTGAAATTTAAAACTCATTTAAAAAAAAATTCCATTGAAATTCATTAAAATAAATTTGAAAAATATAATGTGAGGCGTTGGGATAGTGTTATTATATAATTTAACATCATAATATGGAAAAGAATCAGATTCCTGCATCATATTATCTGTGTCGTTCCAATATTTTAGGTAATTGACAATCAAAAATGTTAAGTGAAATGGAAAACTCATTTAAACGAAAAATTCCATTGAAATTCATTAAAATAAGTTTGAAAAATATAATGTGAGGCGTTGGATAGTGTTATTATATAATTTAACATCATAATATGGAAAAAGAATCAGATTCCTGCATCATATTATCTGTGTCGTTCCAATATTTTAGGTAATTGACAATCAAAAATGTTAAGTGAAATGGAAAACTCATTTAAACGAAAAATTCCATTGAAATTCATTAAAATAAAGTTTGAAAAATATAATGTGAGGCGTTGGATAGTGTTATTATATAATTTAACATCATAATATGGAAAAAAAATCAGATTCCTGCATCATATTATCTGTGTCGTTCCAATATTTTAGGTAATTGACAATCAAAAATGTTAAGTGAAATGGAAAACTCATTTAAACGAAAAATTCCATTGAAATTCATGAAAATAAATTTGAAAAATATAATGTGAGGCGTTGGATAGTGTTATTATATAATTTAACATCATAATATGGAAAAGAATCAGATTCCTGCATCATATTATCTGTGTCGTTCCAATATTTTAGGTAACTAACAATCAAAAATGTTAAGTGAAATGGAAAACTCATTTAAAAGAAAAATTCCATTGAAATTCATGAAAATAAATTTGAAAAATATAATGTGAGGCGTTGGATAGTGTTATTATATAATTTAAGAGGTTGGGTGTTCTGAGGAGCCTTCAGAATTACTTCACGCCACCTCAGTTGCTTGCTCTGTATAGGGGTGTTGTTCGTCCCTGTATGGAGTATGCTTCACACATCTGGGGTGGCTCCACACATACAGTTCTTGAGAAGGGCATTTCGTTTCATCAACTCTCCTGCTCTTACTAACTCTCTGCAATCTCATTCTTCCCGTCGAATTGTTGCGTCATTATCTCTTTACTATCGCTATTAAAACGGACACTGCTCTTCTGAACTCTCTCGTCGCATACCTACTCCATTGGGATGAGCCCGGGAGACACGACTTTCTACACAGTCTCATCCTTTCTCTGTCCAACTCTCCGACCCCGAACTTAACCGCTAAGCTCAAACTTACATATATTCTACTGGCAAAATCTGGAACACATTCCCTTTATCTGTTTCCCAACTTCCTTTGACTTGCACACTTTCAAACGACGTGCATCTGAACACGTCGGAAACCATCGACCGGAATAGTACTTTTCCAACTCCGGTGGAATTCGGTAGGCCTCCGGAGGATATATATATATATATATATATATATATATATATATATATATATATATATATATATATATATATATATATATATATATATATATATATATATATATATATATATATAGAGAGAGAGAGAGAGAGAGAGAGAGAGAGAGAGAGAGAGAGAGAGAGAGAGAGAGAGAGAGAGAGAGAGAGAGAGAGAGAGAGAGAGAGAGAGAGAGAGAGAGAGAGAGAGAGAGAGAGAGAGAGAGAGAGAGAGAGAGAGAGAGAGAGAGAGAGAGAGAGAGAGAGAGAGAGAGAGAGAGAGAGAGAGAGAGAGAGAGAGAGAGAGAGAGAGAGAGAGAGAGAGAGAGAGAGAGAGAGAGAGAGAGAGAGAGAGAGAGAGAGAGAGAGAGAGAGAGAGAGAGAGAGAGAGAGAGAGAGGGGGGAGGGGGGGGTTTACATATATTCATAAATTGAAAGATACAGATCAAATTAACATAGTAAAATTTCCTTTTTTATAAAATCTGCTTCTTAATATTTTCTACTTCTGAAAATGGAAAAAAATAGTACTTGTGTACAATTACTGTTTGTAATGAAAGAAGAGAAAAGGAGTACACGATCAACAAATATACTACCACTGAAAAATATTAATATTCTCATAAAAAAAAAAAAAAAAAAAAAAATTATTATTTCACAAAATATAGTTCATTTTATACATATTTGAATAACTTACATTCATCAAAGTTCTTTAGTTTTGAATAGTAAAAATGTTTGACAATATTCAAATAAAAAATTAGAAAATTTGTCAATTTTAATAATTAACTGCATTTTATTTCTTCTTTGTCAATACTATGTAAACTCTCTACAATGTAAAATTCTCTTTCCATAAAAATATAAAACAAAGGAATAAAAGCAATAATCCCAAAGTAAAAAATAAAGCAAATGAATAAAAGGTGGACAAGATTAAAACCTTACATTTTCTTGTTTTAAGTGCGTCTACAATAGTCCTGATATTCTTTTTCATTTCTCTGTCTTTCATCCGTTTTTCTTCTTCCTCTTCTTGAATTTGAGAAAGGGGAATTCCTCTACTGTCAAACTTTTCTCGACTCTTATTACTACCTTTGCATTTACTTTTATACAGAAGCTTCTGCTCCTCAGGAAGATTCTGATAAAAAGTATAAAATGATACAAATTGCTTTTAACAAACAAAAAGAAAAAAATTACATAAAATGAAAAATCTAAAACATAATTCAAACTCATTTCAGCAAAATATTTTTAAAATTTGACTACACACTCTTAGTGAACACAAAACCTAGGTCAGTATTGATCCGTGGGTCACAAACTGACCCACCAACCACGAGACGAGGAGGAAACTCAGTAAATTGATTTAAAAAAAAATATATATATATATATATTTCTCAGAAATTATGCGACACTACCAAACGTATGACGATGTTTCCAACTCTTCTGTCCGTTCCTCGGCTAGTCTCACAATGCTTTGTTCAATTGTTCAACTCTTATAAAAACGAATTAAAATTAGATAATAACAAAACATTTCAGAATTAGTTTACACCTATGTATGTTCTGATTGTTTTTCTCTTTGAGTTTATCAGTTGTCAATGTTTAGTGTTAATGTCTACTCGTTTCTTCATGATTATACTAATTTAGTTTGTGATAATTATTTGTGCAAGGGTAAATTATAACCACACCAATCGCCTTGATGTGGATACGAGTGCTGCTTGTGTTAAGATGAGGACAACAAAATATGAACCTCGAATTAAGGCATTGGTTGATTAAGAACACCAACAAGTCTCTCATTAAAAATATCTTTGTATATATATGTGTGACCCATTTATGTTTCTAAAATTTTTAAATGTACTAAAAGTGACAAGGCAACTATAAAAGGTTCGCCATCGCTTGCCTAGATGGCTGCCAACTTTGCTATTGCAAATAAAACGTACATTCAAGTACAATTTTATTTCAAATTTTATTTTTTTAAAAATTTTAAAATGGCTATAAATATATATATTATGGTTGCAGTGATTAATTGGTAAGAAATCAGAAATTTTACTGATTAATCAGTATACGATATTTTACAGTCATAAAAAAAAGTTATTGAGCAAATTTTGAATTGGTGTCATTTGAAATTGGGGTAAGAAATTTTTCTTGAAAAAATCTCCCTTCAAATGACACCAGTTCAAAATTTGCTCAAAAAACTTTTTTTTTTATTCTTTCAGAAAAGATAAGACTATCATACAGAAACATTTTCATCTCGGGTTGTTTTCGATTGAATCAATTCTTCATGGTATTGTCATGGCTTTTATGGATTTTTTTCCAAAAAAAAAAAAAAAAAAAAATTCCCTAAAAATCATGAAAATACCATGAAGTAGTGATTAAATCAAAAATAACCTTTACATGAAAACGTATCTATATCATTCTCCTAAGTTTTCTGAAAAAAATGAGAAAAAAGAGTTGAGCAAATTGATTTTTTCTTTTATTTGAAGTTTGGTATAGAAATTTTTTAAAAAAATTCACAAAACAAGAAAACACCATGAAGGATTGTTTCAATCAAAAACAACTCTAAGAGGGATATTTTCTACATCATTCAACTACCTTTCTTGAAAAACTTAAAAAAAGTTATTGAGCAAATTTTGAACTGGGGCCGTTTGAAGTTTTTTGGATTATCTCACAAACCATACCCCCTACAGAAATTTTACAAGAATGCAAAAATCTGTATCATCCCCAATTATACAAATATATCAAGTTTGATCTTTCTGTTGTGAAAATTTAAAATTTTATTTCAAACAATAAGACAAAATGTCCCTTCAAAAATGTCAGCTTCTCCTTTTAAAATGGCAAATTATACTTATTAACGGTGGATTAAATCAAACAAAATATTAGAAAATTAAGATTTTTTCTTGTTTTTTCAATATTTTCTTTTTCTTTTCTGTTTCTTTTGACCGCTCCATTTCTGCTAGTGAATGTTCATCTTTGTGTTTAGATTTTAGATGCCCCCATAAAGATTTGGTTAAAAAATTTTACTTGGGGCATCTGAAGGTCCTCTTCTGATTTCTTGACTGCAGATGTTACATTTAGCTATTTCGAGCCAATCCTGAAACATTGTAAAGTACTCCCATACTGCTGAAGCTGACCTTTTAGCCATAGTGAATGAAAGTATAGGCAAAATAATAATTTTGAAATAATGTAGCTAAATGATACAAATTTGATACACAACAATAAAATAACAATATGTATAAATACAGGTTATATTAATAATTTTATATCTTACATTTTTTCAAACTTTAACTTAGGGACTTACCTAAGCCTGTTGAATTACTATTGTGAATTAGGCTTTTTTTTTTTTTTTTTTTTAATTTTTGTACTTTTTTTAAATTTTATTATACAAAATCTATAATTTTTGAAAAAAAAAATCTGGAGAAAATGCATATAATCATTAATTTAAGTGAATGTTGGCTATTTTACTCCTTCCTTATAATTAATTTTCTCAATTAAGATTAAATCAATTTTCTTAACCTAAAATTTCAGTGCTTTTGACCACTTTACAAATTTTAGCTAACCCCGACCAAAACTCCGGCCCCGGCAAAATTCCCGCCCTGGTCGGTCCCTAATTATAAGCAATGTCTCCGAAAAAAATTTCAGAAAATTACTTTATATAATAAAAGTTTTAAAAAAGGACAAAAATTTTTGAATTTTTTTTTTTTTTCCTGATTCATAATAGTAATTCAACAGGTTTACTTAGGTAAGACCCTAAGGTAAAGTTTGAAAAAATATACGATTTAAAATTATCAATATAACCTGTATTTATACATATCATTGTTATCTTATAGCTATGTATCAAACTTGTATCATTTAGCTACATTATTTCAAAATTATTTTGTTTATATTTTCAGTCACCATAGTTAAAAGATCAGCTTACGCAGTATGGGAGTATTTTTCAATGTTTCAGGATAGGCTCGAAATAGCTAAATGTAACATCTGCAGTCAGGAAATTAGAAGAGGATCTCAGGGTGCCCCAAGTACAAATTTTTCAACCAAACCAAATTTTTTTTTATGGGGCATCTAAAATCATTATTGGTGGTGAAAAACTTAAAAGTTATAAGCACTTGAAAGATCTAAGTTGATTTCAAGCTTTTTTCTGAGTCTATAATGGTTTGAAAGTTATTTGGACAAAAATTTGAAGAAAAAAAAATGAATAGTGGGGTCAAACAACTGGTCCACATGACATGAAAATTTAACTGAATAATCTTAGCCTCAATTTCTTGCATTAGTGGCAACAGATTTTTAATATCACTTCTAAAAAAAAAGTTATAAGCACTTGAAAAAAAAAATTTCTGCAAAAATCGTACTGTTCCAGAGAAAAAATTATTTAAAAAAAAAACATTACCTATTATTTTATTATTATTATTTATTTTTTTTATATATATATATTGTTTAGAGAACGGATAGGGCTACAACTTTTATTTAGTGCATTATTAAATGCTATTTGTTTGAAGCGAGATATAGCCTCTCAAACTTTGGTCATTTTTGAACTTTGGTCAAAAATGGACCTTTTTTGAGAGCCTATATCTCGAAACTAGCGAATTGCATCGAATAAAGTACAAAGAGGAATTTGTAACCCCATCCCTTCTCTATACACCACCAAAAATAAGAAATGTTATAGCTGTACTTTTTTTTTGTAAATATTTTGTTCAAAAAGCGGATTTTTTAATTTCTTATGATAGTTGGTCAGTTTTGGGCTTATAACATTTGTTTTACAACTCTGGGAACAAAAGTCTGTTAGCAGCTTTTGTAGCCCATAGAATTCTGAATATAGTCCAAATTTCAGAACATACCGAAAAGTGGTTTGGCCCCCACCATTCATTTGAAAAAGGGTCAAATTTCAAAAAAAAAAAAAACTTTTTAACCATTATCTCAGAAAAATGATTGAAATGGACTTTTTTTCACATGGAAAAAAGCTATATGCACTGAAAATTTCAGGGGAATTATCGGCTGAAAATTAAAAAAAAAATTGAAATTGGACTGTCCTTTTAATAAGTATAATTTGCCTTTTTAAACCCGGTTTTCCCTGATTTTTAGCTGGGGCCCTGGTCAGTCCACATACATATGTGCCAGACTCTATTGAAAGCTTTCAATATGTCCAGCACCACAGCAAAAGATTCACAGAAATGCCGGAGAGGAAGATCAAGAGTCAGAGAGAAGGGAAAGGAGATTACAAGTAGAGTGTTTCTTACGAAAGCCATACTGGCTATCAGAGAAAATATTAGAAGAATTGATAAGTTTCCAAATCTTCCTGTTAAGGATAGATTTGTAAACTTTAAAAAGAACGGAAGTTAAAAAAATGGAATGGTAGTTAGTGGGATGAGTTCTTTTTTCGCCACAAGTTGAAAGGGCGAATGCTTCAAGCAAGAAAAGAAGTAGAAAGACAAAAGAAGGAATAGTTTACCAAGGCAGGGTGCAAACTCCAAAGCACAAGTTTTGAGAAACACAGGAGGGTTATCATAAGGACTGTACAACTAGACAAATTAAATTAAAAATAGGCCTATATAACATTACATCAAAAACATGTCTCTCTTTCATATATATATATATATATATATATATATATATATATATATATATATATATATATATATATATATATATATATATATATATATATATATATATATATATATATATATATATAAATTATGTAATTTACCTAAAATGACATACAAATATTAATGAAACTGGAAATAAGTTGAAGAAGAATCATAATCTAAAGTTACTGATAAAAATTTGCAAGCAGCCTGAGAGGAACTGAGGCTGTCAGCTTTGATATTCTAAACAGTCTACTTAATTAATTCTAGAAAAGATTGACAATCTCTAACATAAATATCTCAAATTAGATAACAATGGAATCATTAGCAATTACTTGTTATGAATAGTTAATGGTACTATAACCAAAAAAAATTATATAAACTTGAGAATTAAAAAGAAGAAAGTTAAAGAACGTTATGTTTTTCATTTGCTAAAGTATACTTGAATGATAGCTGTCATTTAGGGTGGGTGGTGGGGGAATTCTATTCTTATAAATCTCAAACATTTTCTTAAAACTCTCTTGAGATATCTATAATTTGTTTCTTCAATAGCATACATTCAATATGTAAATTATAAACAATTTATACTAAGCACAAAAAAACCTTTCATAAAAGGTTCCATTTATGAAAGAGGGCTAAAAAATTAAATTTTGAAAAATTATAAAAAAGACTAAATATTTCAATATTAATAAAGAGTTAGCTTCCCTCTATAAATGCTATTTAATCTCATTTTGACACAAGAGATAAAATTCAATGAAATCACATTCAAGACAATAGTTGTATTTAACGTAGAGCATGCAGTTTAGTAATATAGAAATTTCAATCTCAACCTACAGAAAATATACAAAAAAAAAAAAAACAATATATATATATATATATATATATATATATATATATATATATATATATATATATATATATATATATATATATATATATATATATATATATATATATATATATATATATATTACTATCTCATTAATTTATAAACTGACTTCTTCATATTATACCTATAAAGATATAAGAATCTAATATATAAATGATATAGAGAAATCATACATAAATATTACCTTCCACTCATCATAAAGAAGATCTGGTAATTCTGAAAATGTTACCTTTCTTCTTAACCGCCTCTCTACTTCAGGTTTTTTTTCTGCCATGAACAAAGAAAATGCATTCTTTTTTTTAGGTGCCATTTCTATTTAAAATATAATTCAAGCTGAAAAAGGGATGACAAAATATTTTAAAAAGTTAAGACAGTCAAAATTCATCAACATCTTTATTTATAAATTACACATTCTCATTTCATATATATATATATATATATATATATATATATATATATATATATATATATATATATATATATATATATATATATATATATATATATATATATATATATATATATATATATATATATATATATATATGGCATAAGGTAATCAAACTTCAAACTTCAAACTCCTTGAAATAATATATTCTGGAATATAAAATATTTAAACATTCTAAATTAATATTATATGATCATATAATAATGCACCTGAAACTATATATATATTTTGACTAGGCCAAATTTAGCTAAGTCCAATAAGTAACACTATTTTCTTGCCATTTTTGCTACTAATGCATATGCATGCTATCATATATTTAACATGCACAGCACTGAGGATAGGGGCATGAGCAGCTAATTTGACTTCTGTAATAATCCTGTCTACTACACTTGCAAGTGTATATTAAAAAAAAAAAAAAAAAAAAAAATTTTTAAATTTAAATATAAATTAATAAAGTTTCCTAATAAAATTAAAATGGAGATTCAAAAAAGATTCAAGTAAGAATATTTTACAAATTAAAATAAATTTTCTGTAATATTTTGATTATATTCAAAATAGTGCAATCAATAAAAACATGTTTTAGAATGTCTTGTTAAATAATTATTGCATATCTTAAATTGAAATTTCTTTGCAAAGGTGAATCACTGCAAATAAAGGACAATCAAGTCTAAGTCTAGATAGCTTTAATTTGTGTCAATCTTCCATTTTTTATATACACTAAACCAATTTTGAATCAGAATCTGAGGCTAAATAGTTGATGAAAGACTTCCTCTTTAATTTTGAATGTCTTCCAATAAGTTGAAATTCTTTACTATTAACACATTACATTCAGTTCTTTGAATACTTTAAAGTAGCATTTAAATAAAACAGAAATATCTTTTGCTGCAGCATTAACTTCAACATGCAGTGTTATATCCACATCCTGGAATCTAGATGAAATCTACTTGTCAGACCCAACTAAGTAATTAAAACATTGCCATTGATAAAGATAGAGAAATTGTAAAAATATCAACATTGATTTTAATTTACATGTATAAAAGAACAGCATATTGAATAGAGTTATGCTATAAATATAGTATAATAAGATGATAGTTTCTTTAGGGATGAAAATACCTTATATTTAAAAGCACATCATGTGAACCTATCCATTTGAATAACATCCATAATTCTGGCATTAGGTTATGAAATTGTAAGAGAGAATTTTCTTTAAAACCTTCAGTTGACATACTGTGGGAGCTGTATATTTTTCAAAAAATTTTTTTATCTACCTATACAAGATGTCACTGTATGTAAGAATCAAAATCACATAAGATCATATTTTAACAATCTTACCCTTACAGTATATGCTTATACCCACATATGTTCTATTATTGTTAATGACAATTTTAGCTTTTAAGAAATTTACTTTTCTACAATAGAGATCCAACAGTCTGCTTAATTCAACAATTTTGTTAGCAATCAAGAATTGTGCATTGATCTTTGAGGAAGGCAAAATTAAATTTAATCTTGAAAATGTGATAGTTTTATTAAGATGCAACATTCTTTTTCTATATTTTTTTTATTTTTTATTTTTTTTTATACACTACACCATATCCCGCATGATGCAGGGTGGAGTCGACTGCAGGAAAATTCCTGCAGTCGTACATGGGGAGACAAAAAAAAAAAAAAATAATAATAAAAAGGAATCCCAAACCCTAGAACCATGCGAAGAACTAATCCTTATGATTTAAGTTTTTTGTCCAATCCAAACTCATATTTTTAAATTTTGTATTCGTAATACTAATGATGAATTTTCCACTCTAGCCGAAAGTATATATGATCCTCAATTAATATTTCCCAAATATTTTGTATTTTACTCAATATAATTAACATTTGCACTTCAAGCTATTAGTTTAAATATATATAAAAATTACATATGAAGCTGTGTATTTGAATTCCTTCCCAGGCATGGCTACATGAGGTAAATCATTTAGAGGATCTTGTTAAGATGACAATTAGTTTTGTTAACCAAAAAACTTAAATCAAAGTTTCTTGTCCTTCTACTAGTGAAAATAAGGCTTCCTAGAAATAGAAACTGCAAGAATTGGATCAGAAATCCATAGCACAGCACTATATAAAATATTGGGTAACTGTTTATTTCATGGCAGGAAATAAATATCTTTTAAATAATAATATCTACAAACAAATCAAATGCAAATCAATTAAGGAGGTCCTAATGAAGCCTGATAAACTAATAAATTAAACCTAAAAAATAGCATAGAAACATATTTACAGGGGGCTTTATCCCTATACCTCTGTATTCATTACTTCTCATGAGTCAGGGACATTTCTTTTTATTTACTTTTTTTTTTTGTCTACTGGGTTTCATTAAGACCAGCTTAAATGTTTTGAGCTTCTGATGTCATAGATTAAAGATTCATTTCCTACCATGAACTGAATTATTACCAAATATTATATTAGAGGTTATTCCATAAAATATATGTGATTTTAGTAGAAATTTTATTGATAATGCCTGCACATTGTTTCAATAGTCTCTAATGAAATTTGATCTAGGTATCATATTTTTCAATTTTGTTAAAGGATTAAGAAATTATTTTAATTAATTTTTAGTATCCTATATACTAATTCACTTTAGTTTAGTCCATCCCAATGAGTTTGTATTTTTCACAAAATTGAAAATATAAAGACAAAACATACTGAAATTCATTTCACATATATTTAGGCACAGAGAAGTAAAAACAGTTAAAAGAAAAACTATTAAAAAATAAATAAATAAAAAAAAAAACTGTTTACTCCAAATAATAAAGCGATTGTTCTTAGACTGTCTTTCATTTTTACAAAATACTTAAATACCAGGTTGCCATATTTGTCCTTAGACCATTCATTTTAGTAATTTTTTAGAAAGACAGCATTAGCCAGGTTAGCCCTATTAGTTAACAGTAGGCATAGTCAAGGTTAGGTTATATCAAATTAGTTTGTTAGATTTTACAAATTATTAAATAGAAGTTTTTAATAAACTAGTTCAACTTACCCAAACCCTGACTTGAAGGGTAAGTCAATGCCTATGGCCAGTTAATAGGCTTAACCTGGTAACTGCTAAAAAAAAAAAAAAAAAAAAAATCTAAAGACAAATATAGGAACCTGATATTCGAGTATTTTATGAAAACTCAAAACAGTGAAAGAATAATCACTTCATTATTCAGAGTAAGCATGTGGATTTTTTTTTTTTTTCCCCCCTAATTTCTTTCTTTTCCATGCTTACGTATATATATGTAATGCATTTCAGCATATTTTGTCTATATTTCAATACTGTAAAAAATACAAACTCATAAGGATGGACTAAACTATTACTGATTTTTAGTATTCTATATAGTAATTCTGCTGTTCACAGTAATGGATTTTTTTCATATGAGACCAGGTAACAGAAACTAACAACATACTTATGTATTGTGAGTTTGACTAGAACTACATGTAGGGATTTGAAACTAACAACATATCCGACAAGTTTCTATTACAATTAGGTTGCAGGATCATTACAAAAATTTT
>SEYY01019070.1:100000-102500 GCA_009176605.1 Armadillidium nasatum | reverse complement strand
CATGTAAGATTGAGCATAGCGGTTAAGTCTGGGGTCGGAGAGTTGGACAGAGAAAGGATGAGACTGTGTAGAAAGACGTGTCGCACGAGCCCTTCTCAGTGGAGGAGGTATGCGACGTGAGAGTTCAGAAGAGCAATGTCCGTTGTAATAGCGATAGTATAGAGAGAGTGACGCAACAATTCGACGAGCGAAGAAAGAGATTGGAGAGAAGTTAGTAAGAGCAGGAAGAGTTGATAAGACGAAAAGCCCTAGACTCCATCTTTTCAAGGAGAAGCTGTATGAGTGGAACCACCCCAGATGTGTGATGCATACTCCATATACAGGGGCGAACAACATCCCTATACAGAGCAAGCAACTGGGGTGGCGTGAAGAAATACTGAAGGCGCCTCAGAACACCCAACCTCTTAGAAGCTTGTTTAGAGGGAGAGAAGTAATGTGATCTTTCCAAGAAAGATCACGAGAAAAAGAAACACCGAGAATATTGAGAACAGATGAAGGTTTGAGTTGAGTGTTTTCGAAGAAGATGTCATAGTTGTGTGGAAGATTGTGTCGAGTAGAAAGATGGAGGAATTGAGTTTTTGAGGCATTGAAAACGACCATGTTTTCTCTGCCCCAATTTGAAATAGAGATAGATCAGAGGTCAGTTGCTCCAAGGCAATCCTTCTTGCGTCTAATAACTGCTGTTGGGAGGGACGTCTTTCAAATTGAAAGGAATAATGAAGGGTGGAGTCATCGGCATAGGAGTGTATAGGAGACGAAGTAATAGAGAGAAGATCATTGATGAAAATTAGAAAAAGAGTTGGAGAAAGGACAGATCCTTGAGGAACACCACTATTTATAGATTTATAGGAGGAACGGTGGCCGTCTACAACAGCTGCTATAGAACGACCAGAAAGGAAATTAGAGATAGAAGGTCACAGAGAGAAGGATAGATTCCGAAAGAGGGAAGTTTGGAAATCAAAGCTTTGTGCCAGACTCTATCGAAAGCTTTCGATATGTCCAGCGCCACAGCAAAAGATTCACCGAAACCAAGAGTCAGAAAGTAGGGAAAGAAGATCACCAGTAGAACGTCCTTTACGAAAGCCATACTGGCGATCAGAGATAAGATTGGAAGAATTGAGATGTTTCCAAATCTTCCTGTTAAGGATAGATTCGAAAACTTTAGAAAAAACGGAGGTTAAAGAAATTGGACGATAGTTAGAGGGTTGAGAAGGGTCCCCCTTCTTCGGTACAGGTTGAATGAGAGCACGTTTCCAACAAGAAGGGAAGATCGAAGTAGAAAGGCAAAGACGAAATAGTTTACCAAGGCAGGGTGCAAGCTCAGAAGCACAAGTTTTGAGAACCGCAGGAGGAATACCATCAGGACCATACGCCTTCTTAGTGTTAAGCTCAGAGAGAGCAGAAATGACATCTTTAGAAGAAATTACAATGTTAGGCATAAATGAGTTGGAGGGGTTGTAGGAGGAGGAATAGCTCCGGAATCGTCTAAAGGTAGAGTTAGAGGCAAAAGTTTGGAGCGAAGAGTTCAGCTTTAGTAGAAGGTAAAATGGCAGTTGTGCCATCAGAAGAGACTAGAGGAGGGAAAGAGGAAGAAGCAAAGTTAGAGTTGACATTTTTTGCGAAATGCCAGAAAGGGCGAGATGAAGAAGAACCAGAAAGATTATTGCATTTGCGGCGGAGAAAAAGAGTTTTTGGTATCTCGAAGAATAGATTTTGCACGATTCCGGGATGAAATATAAGTAGCATGAGTTTCAGGAGTTTGAAGACGACGGTAATCTCTGAAGGCAGCATCCCTGCGGCGGATAGCGCGAGAACAAGCAGAGTTAAACCAAGGTTTGTTAGGTTTAGTAGAAGGGAAAGAATATGGAATGTACGCTTCCATGCCAGAGAGAATCACCTCGGTTATACGCTCGGCACACTCCGAGGGACCCCTCCACGAAAGCAATAATCATTCCATGGGAAATCAGAGAAGTACAACCGCAAGTCAGACCAGTTAGCAGCACCGAAGTGCCACAGACGTCTCCTCGCCGAAGGCGGGGGCCGTTCTTGCGGAAGACTTGAAGAGACAGAACAAGATACGGAGATAAGAAGGTGATCGGATGAACCCAGAGGAGGAAAGAGTTTAACAGTATAAGGAGAAGGATTAGAGGTTAAGAAAAGATCAAGTATGTTGGGTTCATCACCAAGACGGTCAGGGATACGGGTAGGGAGTTGCACCAACTGCTCAAGGTTGTTCTGGATAGAAAAGTTGAAGGCGAGTTCACCGGCTGGAGATTGAGAACTAGATGAAAGCCATTGGCGGTGGTGAACATTGAAATCACCTAAAATGATGATTTCAGAGAAAGGAGAAGAGGATAGAATGTGCTCTATTTTGGAGTTTAAATAGTCGAAGAATTTTTTTATAGTCAGTAGAATTAGGAGATAAATAGACAGAACAAATAAATTTAGTAGTAGAATTGCAAGAGAGCTTAAGCCATAAGGTAGAAAATTCATGAGACTC
>SEYY01019070.1:82500-90000 GCA_009176605.1 Armadillidium nasatum | reverse complement strand
ATGACACTCCCCTCCTTGCAGCTGTTCAAAAAGTCATATTTAATGGTTTTGATATATACTACTATTACAGGTAATAATAGTAATAATAATAATAAAACTACAACTGCTACTATTATTATTATTACTACTACTACTACTACTACTACTACTACTACTAATAATAATAATAATAATAATAATAATAATAATAATAATCATAATAAATTAAAATTGATAGTTTTATTTAATCATGTCAAAATGTTAATGAAATTAACTTTATAATCCTTACAAAGAGTTAATCATTAGTCAGTTATATTAGTCCATTATTAGTCAGTCATTAGTTAGTCATATTTTTCTATATATTTCCTTTAAAATATTTTTTTATTTAATTGAAAAATCTCTCTAACTTTAATGGGGTTAATAAACCACCTTAACAAAGAGTCAATCATTAGTCATTAGTAAAACACTAGTCAGGTATATTTAATCCATTATTAGTTAGTCATATTTCTCTATAGTTTTCATTTAAAATATTTTCTTTATTAAAATATTATTGAAAAGTCTCTAAAATTTAAAATTACTTCCTTCATAAAAACAAAATAATACCAAAATTTATAAGAAAGATTTTCTATGAAAATTTTCATAGAAAATTTTAATTTTAAATTTTGGTATTAAGTTGTTTTTATGAAGGAAATAGTTTTATGCTTTAGAGATTTTTCAAAATTTTAAATGAAAAATATAGACAAGTATGACCGACTAATATGACTGACTGACTAATATGACTGACTAATATGACTAACTGACTAATATGACTGACTGACTAATATGACTGACTAATATGACTGACTATTATGTCAACTTATATATGTTATTTTTGAGGCACATGGGGAACAATAAATGGGACTTCCAAGTTTAGCGTCTCCGCAGAAGACATTCTGAACTAGTGTTCTCTAAACACAGCCTTTCTTGACATGTAAAACAACCAAGTAAAATATTTGCTACTTGTCATTAAAATTAGTAACTCTTAGATAACATTATCGTCCTCTTTTAGGAGAGCATCACGAGCTCTCATTGCGTGTGAATGTGGTTCACTCGCTCTTGGCTCGTGATGGCCTGAAGGGCAGTATTTTGTCTGCCTGGAGGGACGGCATATCCCCTCGTCGTTGAGGTCCTCTCAAAAAACTAAACAAAATAATGTTCCATTTTATGAAGTATTCAGCCTAAGGAATGACAGACATGCATTGTATGTATGGGCGACTGGACGGAAATTTTGGTTTGGCTCGTCTGCTATATGACGAATTTTGCCATAATATAAAATGTCTAGCGAAGGGAACTCGTTTATATAGCCATATACCAGTCTCTCCGATATAGCTAGGTACTCTCATCTTAGAGTCACTTACTCTGGTTCTGTAATATAAATCTGAACACCCGATATAGAAGATAATATTTTATAACATATAATTATCATAGTTGAAGACAAATGCTACCCAAAACGTTCCATGTTTGGCATATAATTGTATAGAGAACTTTTTCACGAGTAACTATACCTGTATCATGTACAGCTGGTGAAGATTTTTACCGACACTGATTTTCAACCTCCGTGCGTTAATGATTTTTACAACAGTGCTTTAATCCACATTTTCATTCATTTTTTTTACGGATGAATGAAAATTTTCAAGATGTAGATCATGAATAACATCAATGACTATAATCGATTGGTCGACGGAAATCCTTAAGTAATGTCGACGTCAGCAAACATTTTTATGTAATATGTTGACCAGTATCGTTAGGGACTATCTAGTAAGATCAGTGTGTTTGCCAGACACGTTAACTAATTACACATTAATAATCTAACAGGCAGTTTTCTTTGAGTATGAGCTGCTTGAATTAACGTACGATATTCCTTTAGCAATTTACCGTGACCTTTGGTTAACACCAGATGATGCTCCATCATATTTTAGTATGGTTGCTAGACATCATCTTGCTGATATATATCCTAACCACTGGATTGGTAGATGAGGGACGATAGAGTGGTCTGCAAGCTCACTTGATTGCAACCAAAAAAATATTTCCTTTTGGAGTTTTTTTTACCAGGTACTGCTTATGCGAAACCAGTTTCCACTGTCAACGTTCTCAGTCACAGTGAAGCCAGTTTAACCAAGTTAACTGGAATACATCCATAATCTTGGGACATGTTCGTCAATCAGTGGTACGACGATGTGAAATTTGTGTTGCTGGGGAAGAGTATCTGTTCGAACATTGTTTATAAATAATACTGGGCAGTAGATGTTCTTGGAATAAACTCTACTCCATTGGTTGTAGATGTTCTTGCAATAAACCTTGCCCCATTGGCTTTGGACTGTGTTAAATAACACTCCTCCATCTTTAACACGTTATGTGAGTGTTGTTCGATATTTGTGTTATCGTAACCTATTTAGGTCGCAATCTAGGATATATGTTTGGGTCTTCAAACTAGTATACACAGTAAAACACAATAATAAGTAGTATATAACCTTAAAATGTGTATATATTTGAGCTACGCGTTTGTTATATATATTTCCTCTTAAAGAAATTCCCTCAAGAGCTACCCGTGATAGGTCTACCCATATGATGTACTCGACTCTATATACCAATTCTATTCTAATCCCTCTAGCTTTTCATGGAAGTATGTTAGCACACTTCTCTGGTAAGACTTTTCCTTCGTTGGAAACAGTGCAACTGCATAGTTCCAAGTTTGGCAAAGCAATTCAGTTACATATATTATATATATATATATATATATATATATATATATATATATATATATATATATATATATATATATATATATATATATATATATATATATATATATATTATATATATATATATATATATATAAATATTCATGTATTTAATAAATAACTATATATTTTCTTTGCTTAATTAAAAAAAAAGATAAAAAACACCATTTCCAATCAATGTGTTTTGTTGTTTTAATCTTTGTTTAATGTATTTTCAGAGTATCTCGAAATTACAGATTGGATCTCTAAATTGGATTAAAACCGTCCTCGTCTTACTATTTACCTTAACAGGTGAAGTATCTTGTTTACCTTTACGACAAGATGCACAAATATACACGATGACTAAGGAAGAGACTATGATATACGAAATTAGTCGTTTAGCATTCGTTGCTTTCAAAACGAGTGTAAAAGGAGAAAAGGGAAAAGCGAAGGACACGATCGAGATAGTCTCCGAAAATGTTTGTTTTTGGTCATCCATCAATGTTCTTGAGTATCAGATGGACATCAATAACAAAGCTACAAAGTAGAGGAGGAAAAACTTTCCCTTTGTGTCCATTCTACCCCCCACCCCCAAATCTCCTCTCTCTCTCTCTCTCTCTCTCTCTCTCTCCTCTCTCTCTCTCTCTCTCTCTCTCTCTCTCTCTCTCTCTCTCTCTCTCTCTCTCTCTCTCTCTGTTCCAACTGTCTTTCTCTTTGTCTTTGTCTCTGTTCTATCTGTCTCTGTCACTATTAAATCTCTCTCTCTCTCTTTGTTTCTGTCAAATAAGTTTCTTTCTCTTTCTGTATGTCTCTGTTCTATTTGTTTCTGTCACTGTTAAATTTCGCATTCTCTCTCTCTCTCTCTCTCTTCTCTCTCTCTCTCTCTCTCTCTCTCTCTCTCTCTCTCTCTCTCTCTCTCTCTCTCTCTCTTCTCTCTCTCTCTGGAGAATCAACAGCTTCAGTAATTAAATGTCCTTTAATAATTTGTCAATAAAAAACGTCATTGATTTAATAATAATAATAATAATAATAATAATAATAATAATAATAATAATAATAATAATAATAATAATAATATTGTTGACGTGGTTTTTGTTGGTAATAGTTGAACAGGACTTTAAATATATAAATTTTTTTTTTCGCATTTCATCATTTATCTTCCTATTTTTTATTCTTTTTTATTTTGTTCGTTCTTTTTATTCTTATTATTTGTCTGTCTGCCCTTCTGTTGTTCTATATGTCTGTACTTCTGTATGTCTGTCCTTCTGTACATTTGTCCTTCTGTATGTCTGTTCTGTATGTATGTCTTTCCTTCTGTACATCTGTCCTTCTGAATGTCTGTCCTTCTGTATGTCTGTCCTTCTGTATATCAGTAATTCCGTCCTGTTTTCTGACATCTGTATGTCTCTCCTATAAAAATGCAATTAATATATCATATATCTTATTACTGATTTATGTAACAATGTATTATAATTTAATTATTACATCTATATATATATATATATATATATATATATATATATATATATATATATATATATATATATATATATATATATAATATATATATATATATATATATATATATATATATATATTATATTAATGTGTACAAAGTAATGCAGTGCAACAACGCATTATTTATTATTAAACACAAGCTTATTTATTCACTTACCATTCATTTATGCATTTATACATTCTGTAATAATAATAATAATAATAATAATAATAATAATAATAATAATAATAATAATAATAATAATAATAATAATAATAATAATAAATAATAATAATAATAAAAATAATAATGATAATAATTTATTTTATTATTATTATAATTATTATTGTACGTTGCATCTTTATTTGTCATTTATTAAGGTTTATTTTGTGATAAAACTACTACAACTTCGGCTATTACTACTACTACTACTAATATTATTAATAATAGTAGTTGGATCAATAATAATAATTTATTATTATCATTATTATAATTATAATTATTATTATTATTTATTATTATTACTATTATTATTATTATTGTCAAATCTTTGTCTTTTGATAAGATATTTCTGCTATTACTACTACTAATAATAATAATAATAATATATAATAATAATAATAATAATAATAATAATAATAATAATAATAATAATAATAATAATAATAATAATAATAATAATAATAATAATAATATAATAATAATAATAATAATAATAATAATAATAATAATAATAATAATAATAATAATAATAATAATAATAATAATAATAATAATAATAATAATAATAATAATAATAAAATTTTTTAAGTGATTTGCAGTAAATGTTCAAAGTAGGGATATAACGTCTCTTTATAAGAGTTTTCCATTCCTCTTCTTTTGCTTTCCATCATATCGCCGGAGAAGTTATAAGGGGGGGGGAGAAAGGGCAAGGGAAGGGGGGGGATAAGACTAAGAGGGAATTTAGAGCCAGGGTGCAAGGTGGGGGGAATTCGGGGGTTGGGTGAGGGGGTTAAATTCTGAAGTACGTTGGTCAGTGCCTCCGTCCACGCCTCTGACCGGTGCCTCTTTATCCCTTTCCTCATTTCGTCCCCCCATTATGGACACGCCTTCTTCCCCTTGGTCCCTCCTTCTTGAAAGAGACTTGATCTTCCCTTCCCCCCTTCTTTAAACCCTCAAGCTCAAAAAAGAGGGGGTGTCTGCCTTGAAGCGCCATCTACTGGCCTCACTCGAAGACACACCATCAGAGAGAACTGATTTGGAAGACTGGCATTTATTCTAAAGACTTCGGAGGAAGAGGATGAAGGTGAAGAAGAATGCGACTCTCACGAAGAGAGAAAGAAGAGGACACATCACTGGATGTGTCCTTAGACTGGTGGGAGTTTGTGGGGTGAGGGAATCTATTAATGAACATGTTGAACTAGAGTATAAAAGAAAGGCGAAACTTTAATTTTCATATTATTTAAAAATATATTCCTGAATATTACTTGTAAGATTGTCTAATTAAAACAATATATATATATATAATATATATATATATATATATATATATATATATATATATATATATATATATATATATATATATATATATATATATATATATATATATATATATATATATATATATATATATATATATATATATATATATATATATATATATATATATATATATATATATATATATATATATATATATATATATATATATATATATATATATATATATATATATATATATATATATATATATATATATATATATATATATATACAGAAAAGGGCAAAATGCTTATTAATATTACTCTGGTACATCAAAATAACAAATTTAAAAATCAATTGAAAATATTAATATAACATATGCGCTGTATGTTTAGTTGGTTATTGATACATAAATTAAAACTGGAATCAATGTTTATTATTTGTGGGGAGGGGGGTGACCTATGTGTATGTGTGTGTATGTGTGGTGTGTGTGTGTGTGTGTGTGTGTGTGTGTGTGTGTGTGTGTGACAATAATGAAGCCAGACACAAAATTTTCCCAAGGCAACAAAAAAATAAACAAAAAAATAAAAATAAAAAATTGGATAGTATTAATATTAATATTAATCTAATAAATATTAATATTAATATTTATGTAATAAAAATTAATATTAATATTAATTTCGAATTCATTTGATTCCATATCCATAGATAATAAATATTATCTTTGGAATTACATCATTCTGAAATGAATATTGATTTTAAAGTCATATTATTAGTACAGACACCAACCGATTTTAATAAGAATATCTTACAGTCACATCACTGGAAAAAAATTGTCCTAACGAATCGTTGGGACATGTGGCAAAAAATGTCACAGTAAAATTTTCAATAGAGAAAAGACATGTTAAGCATAAGAAAGTCTCTTCACTGATTTATTTTCTAGAAAGAAAATAACTAAAAAAACTTGGCCTTTTTTTGCCATTTGTCCCAACGTTTCGTTAGAGCAATTTTTGCAGTGATGTTTCATTATTATTGTTGAAACGATATTCTATTCTTCCACCACTCACCGGTCAGGGGAAATGGGCGTGTCCGTATAATTCATAAGGTTTGTTTTAATATGAATATCTATTAGGTTAATATTAAAAGAGAGATTTTTCTTAAATTATATATATATATATATATATATATATATATATATATATATATATATATATATATATATATATATATATATATATATATATATATATATATATATATATATATATATATATATATATATTAGCAATGTCCCTTCTCGTATCTAATTGAATGACAAGACTTATTTTTATGAAAAACTTTAAACGTTCAAAAATGTGCTTTATGTATCTGTTACATAAGGCATATTTTTGGATTTACTAATGTGTAAAATTATCAGACTTATCTCTTTTATCTTTCATATCTTTATTTCATTTATTTCTTTTTTTTTTTTTACCTCGAAATATTAAATATATTTTGGAATTGTTAAGAGTATGAAATGGGAAATTTATGGTTTGTGTCGAATATTTTATTTATTTTTTATTTTTTTTTACTTTCAAGTTTAAATTTGACCGACGCACAAATCCAGTGCGGTGCGGTGCGGTATAATATCTGCACCTGCTGTGGTGTGGCTGTTAAAAAAAATATATACAGATATGGTAGGTTTCAGTGTGAAAAGATGACTGATGGTGCAGTGGGGTGCTGGCACACTATTTGCCGACAGGGTACGGAAAATGCAATACTCAACCAATCCTAGCTTAA
>SEYY01019070.1:72500-77500 GCA_009176605.1 Armadillidium nasatum | reverse complement strand
CAATGAGATTGTTCCTTCCAAAACAAGCTGGCATGAGAAAATAAATAACATCGATGTTCATGACAGAAAAGGGTGTGAATTTTGTATTTTTGAAGATGTTGCTCAATGAAAGGTTGTGTTTAAGTAGGAAGGAATCAAGATTATGGGGCATTATTTTCTCTGTTTCAGTTAGAAATATAAAAAAATATCATAGGTTAGTTTCTATAAGTCCCAAGAACGCTCAACTTCAACCATATATTTTCTGCTGGATGGGTTACTTTATTTAAAATTAATGTAGAATTACCTGAAAAAAATTTATACACAAAGGAAAAGTTATTACTAAACAGTTCGAAACTCGTAGGTTAGGTATAACAGTGAAGAAAAACTCCTATTAACAAATTTTGAACATGGATTGTGACCGTCTTCAACAACTATTATTTAACAACCACAATGGAAACCAGAGATAGTGTTACACAGATAAGAATAAATACAAGTACACATAAAGCAAAAAGAGAGAAATATGAAAATCAAAGCTTTAGTTCCAGATTTAATACAAAACTTTTGATTTGCCTAGTGTCTTCCAACAAAAGATGCATAGAAAAGCAAAATGAACAGAGGGCGTAGTGTAAGGGAGAAGAGCACCGAGCATTCCTTTCTCAAAAAAAAAAATTCTGTCTATTTGAGATAAGATTAAAAGAATTAAGAGGTCTCTAAATCTTCAAGTTTAAGAGAGATACTACTACTACTAATAATAAAAATAATAATAAATATCATAGAACAATAGTGCAATCTTTTGTGTGTGTGTGTGTGTATTTGCTAAATGGAATGAAAGATTGATGCTGATGAACAAAGAAAAATTAAGGTGCAAACCAAGAGCTTAATTTTAGGTTCATTAAAGGATTACCGTTAAAACAGTTAGTAGTTTAAATACTAACCTCCTGAAGAAGAAAAGATACAAAGTTAGGAATAAATTGCCAATATATATATATATATATATATATATATATATATATATATATATATATATATATATATATATATATATATATATATATATATATATATATATATATATATATATATATATATATATATATATATATATATATATATATATATATATATATATATATATATATATATATATATATATATATATATATATATATATATATATATATATATATATATATATATATATATATATATATATATATATATATATATATATATATATATATATATATATATATATATATATATATATATATATATATATATATATATATATATATATATATATATATATATATATATATATATATATATATATATATATTAGTGATCGATCAGATATCATATTTTCTCAGTTGCGGATGAAGATATAGAATTTTGGTCAAGTGCGTGCGGACACAGATGCTGAATTTTCGAAAATGCGGATGCGGATACTGAAAATGCGGATGCGGATGTTCAGTTTTGATGAGGATGCGAATGCGTATGCACATCACTAATATATATATATATATATATATATATATATATATATATATATATATATATATATATATATATATATATATATATATATATATATATATATATATATATATATATATATATATATATATATATATATAAAGTTGAGATAGCTTCTTTCCTAGTGAACCTTAATCTAATTAGAAGGATCAAAGCCAGTACTAAGGGTTTCCACATATTCATTTAATAAACTGTTAAAAAATTTTCACACCGTATCACGGTCCGTCTTCAACACAAACTAAATTTTACAAATTTCTATTTAAAAAAAAAAAATTAAATTTATTAATTATCTATAATTTTCTATATGATATTTAAAATAATAATAACTGCAATAAAATAATGAAAAATAAAGTAAAAATATTAATATTGAAATAACATAAATAAGAATAAAAAAGCTGGACTATTTTTGGAAAAAAAAGACTTAATTATAAAGTGAATAGGACAATAGAAGAAGCTTGATCATTTAAAGATGGACAAAGAGTTTTTATACATAAAACTTCAAAATTTTACGATCAAGAAGGGAGATGCATGTTGAAAAACAGAGAAATTAGAAGAATAAAAAGGGTGGGTATCTCCATGGTCTTTTATGGCAGAGTGTACAGGAGAGCAAAGGGGAGGGTCCGTACTCAAGGAAACTCTTCTATTCTTATCAATGATCACTTTTAATTGTAGACCAATTTTGCCTACATACGCCGCATTACAGCTGGCACACTTAGAAAAATAAATTGATGAGGATCTGAGAATCATTGGGTGAGACTCCTTGTGTCTGAAGAAAGTGTGAATTGAGAGGGTCATAATTTATAAGAATGAACTGGCATTGCGGGAATGTTGCTTCAATTATAGTAAGACTATTTCTATTAAGTTGATACATAAGTGATCCTATATACGGAAGTTTTAAGTATATTTTTTTTTGAGTACAGTGGGAAAATGAAGGGTGGGTTTGAAGATATTAGTGAGATACTCGTTAATACTTTTTTCCACTTGGAACTTTGGGAATAAATTAAAATGAATAAGTCTTTTTGTATAATATAATTTTTGCAAGTTCAGATGCAGTTGTTAATTCTGATGAGGATGCGGATGCGGATGCGGATGCCATCACTAATATATATATATATATATATATATATATATATATATATATATATATATATATATATATATATATATATATATATATATATATATATATATATATATATATATATATATATTTGACGTACTTCTAACAAGCCGGACTTTCCAATGTGACATCGATATACTATTAATATACGAGTATGCTATCTACTATATAGGCAACCTATCGGCACTTTTACATCCCTAAGATGCAAAGGTACAACTGTAGTTATAAATATAACATTTATTTATTAATTTGAAAATATTCTCTTGATAATAAAAAATGTATATTTGTGTGTACATCAATCTAAACAAGTCGATTAACAATTCACATCACACTTTAATAATCAGTAAATATATATATATATATATATATATATATATATATATATATATATATATATATATATATATATATATATATTATATATATATATATATATATATATATATATATATATATATATATATATATACAGTTCAACAATTCTCACGGGCAATGCAATAGAGAAAAGATGAAGAAAAGCCACCCAGATCCAGAACCCAACGTACCTCTCTCAGGTGGGCGCTGACAGAAGCCTTAAAGAGAAGAAAATTAAATGCAGGATGAAAAATAGATGATGGTAGAGAGTTCTACAGAGCAGAGGTGGCTGGAAAGGAGGCACCACAACGGCCAAGTCTGGGTTGGGGTTTCCAATATCCACATAAAATTCGTGCGAAAGCAGAGCACCCCTTGTGCAACGGAGATGGAATGCAAGATGCCAATTCCCTTGAGCACGTACCATTGTAGTCCTATAGAAAAGAGATAAAGCACCAACGGCACGTTGCAGAGATAGAGGATCAAGAGATCTTGAAAGTAGAGGACAGTTTATTAACCTTTTTAGTCTTGGACTCACCCTATGCTGGAGAGAGGAGGAACCCAATGTGAGAACAGTACTCCATACAAGGGCGAATAAAACCCTTATATAATTGGGATAACTGCTTAGAAGGAAAATTTTCTCGCAACCTGAATAGTACTCCCACCTTCTTAGAGGCCGCTTAGCAACCATTGTGATATATAGTTTCCAAGACAATTTATTGTTTATATTTAATAAACCAAGAATGTTAATGTTATTTACAGGTGAGACGGGAGAACTTTCGAAGAAAACAGGAGAGTTGGGAGGTGTTTTTGAGAGGGAGATGTGAAGAATTTGAGTTTTTTAAAGAGTTAAATTTCACGAGGTTGCTATGACCCCACCGGGAAATCCCATCCAGATCGGCAAGAATAGAATCGGAAAGCTGAAGACGAGAAGCAAGTCTATAAGCAAAAGAGGGAGCAGTTTGAAAGGAGTAGAAGAATGTAGTTGAGTTTTCAGCATAAGGGTGAACAGAGTTAAAAGTGCAGTTGAGAAGATCGATAATGAAAAGTAAGAATAAAGTTGGAAATAAAACAGAACTCTGAGGAACGACACAATTAACAGAGAAAGAGGAAGAGGTTGCTCCATCTACAAATGACGAAATGGAACGATCTGAGAGAAAACTAGACATGAGTAAGCAAACAGAAGGAGGAAACCCAAAGGAAGGGAGCTTAGAGAGCAGCGACACATGCCATACCCTGTCATATATATATATATATATATATATATATATATATATATATATATATATATATATATATATATATATATATATATATATATATATATATATATATATATATATATATATATATATATATATATATATATAGAACAAAATAATAGAAAAACTGCCAATAATATCGTGATATTTTCTTTCATATATCAAGGTTTAATTAGAAATTTGCCTTTTTTGTTTTAAAAAAATGTTTGAAAAAGGAATATTTGTGATAGAGAAAATAAGAAATATGTATTCTTGTGGCTATATATATATATATATATATATATATATATATATATATATATATATATATATATATATATATATAATATATATATATATATATATATATATATATATATATATATATATATATATATATATATATATATATATATATATATATATATATATTAGTGATGGATCGGATGTCATATTTTCCAATTTGCGGATGCGGATGCGGATGCGGATGTTGAATTTTGGAGAAGTGCGGATACGGATGCGGATGCGGATGTTGAATTTTCGAAAGTGCGGATGCGGATGCGGATGCGGATGTTGAATTTTCGAAAGTGCGGATGCGGATGCGGATGCGGATTTTGAATTTTCGAAAAGTTGCGGATGCGGATGCGGATGCGGAAGTTGAATTTTCGAAATGTGCGGATGAGGATGCGGATGTTAATTTTGATGAGGATGCGGATGCGGATGGCGATGCGGAAATATATATATATATAATATATATATATAATATATTATAT
>SEYY01019070.1:55000-65000 GCA_009176605.1 Armadillidium nasatum | reverse complement strand
ATATATATATATATATATATATATATATATATATATATATATATATATATATATATATATATATATATATATATATATATATATATATATATATATATATATATATAAACACTATCTCAAATATTTGTTTGGGAATCCTTTTATGACTTTAGATAGTCTGCTTCGCAATTTTTTGCAGTTTCTCACTTATAATATCACATAAGCATACAGTTATCATATATATATATATATATATATATATATATATATATATATATATATATATATATATATATATATATATAGAGAGAGAGAGAGAGAGAGAGAGAGAGAGAGAGATGCGACTTCCTTTTTTCGAAATGTTTTTCTAAAAGTTATTCTTTTTTTGCAATGAAACTCATTTTTAGTTTCAGAATTAGCAATCCAATTTGTTATGTAATATAAGACTTTGTGTGTGTGTACTTGTGTGTGTGTGCGATCGTGTGTATACTAAGATAGGAGTGAAATTACAATTTGGTGAAAAGATGTGTGACAACCATATGGCCACTACTATTTACAGTGTCGACGATTTGAAGGAGTTTTGAAAAAATGTTGTCAACCACTTTACATTTAGGAAATAAAATGTAGATGACAAGAGATAATATCAGCGATTTAGACCACTCTACTCATTTTTTAATTGCCTGTCAACGTTTGGTCTACTTTCACCTATTATCAATAGCAATATTATAAATGCATGACTGGCAGCGAATGGTATCCTACTGCAAAGTGAGAGGAGCGGGGCTGAAAATCCCATCAAGCTGATCCCTCTGTTACCTACCTGTATTATGAAATATATTAATATGAATATACGTAAAATATAAGGAAGTTCCGCTGTGAGGTTCTGTGCCCCTCCAGGTGGGGGACCCCTTACCACACCTGCCATGCTTTTATTGCATAGCAGTATATAATACTGGGTCATATTTTAGTGAAAAAAAAAATTAAAACTTGAAATAGGCCTAAAAAATTGGAAAATGGAAAAATAATTTCCTGATAATGTAAAATGGTTACATTACTACAGATCTTAAAGACTTTAATAAAGTCTTGAAAAAAATAAAATATTCTATTTGGAAAAATAGAATTTTTTTTTAAAAATGTAAAATTTTTGCTTAATGTGAATTTTTTCATATTGAAGTGAGCTTTGACGACTTAAAAAGATTTAAATTTAAAAATGTATTAAAATGTATTAAAATTTAAAAAAAGAGAAGGAAGAGAAGAGAACCTTGAGTAATAATAAAAATAATGTAAAATATCATATTAAAAGTAATTTGTTAAAAAAAAAAAATTAAAAAAATAAAAAAAAATTTTTTTTATTTAAAAAAATAATATATATATATATATATATATATATATATATATATATATATATATATATATATATATATATATATATATATATATATATATATATATATATATATATATATATATATATATTATAATTTCAATCCTTGACAATTTCTGTAAATTTGCTATTCCTTCATTTATTATCAATGATTGGTCAGTCAATTCCGAAGGGTACAGATCGGAAACTTCTATCTATCTACCTGTCATTTTTACAGTATTCTGTCCAAGATCTTTTTAGTCTATGCTTATCTTCCATTGCCCATTTGTATTCTGCATATCTTTCTCTCAAACACATCTTCCATCTCTCCTATCTCCTTCAAAGGCTCTTTCGTCCCACCTATTAAAATGTAACCATTCTTGGTCCGAAAATAGAGAGCAAATTACCTTTAGAACTTCGTATCATAAAGGTTCCAAAGGCTCTTTCAAAGAAAAGGAGATCTGGCTCAGATTGTGAGGATTTTCTTCTTCACAGTTTTTCCAGTTGTAAAAATATCTTACATGGAAAACTGTTCTCACATCTGTGGTGGGTCCACATTCACCCATTTTTTTTTCAATAGGATATATTCTAAGGCTAGGAACCTAAAAACTGTACTCCAACTTTTTGATTCTCCTGATTTTTATATATTTTACAAAAAGCTATCACCTTATCCATTTCCAACACATACTGTTACAATGACAGGTTCTCGAGGAGTTCGGCCTCTAACATTTCACCACTGTTGAGTTGCCCTCGTAGAACAAGGGTTGCCGTGCGTAAAGTGAGCTTTGTGTTAAAATCTGAAAAAACAAAATTTCTCTGTGTTGCTTCCTTCTACGCAGCCACATCGTTTCTTCTGAATTCTTGCATTCGCCTATTTTTCCTTCTGCATTTAACCTTTCTCACTTCAAAGCTTGCGTCGAAACTCACCTAAGGGATGTGTGTGGGAAGGTTTTTTTCCTTTTTTTGCTCTTCTTTTCATAATTTAATACCCGCAACTTCAATAGTCTATTGCCTGTGAATGGTTCTCTCTCTCTCTCTCTCTCTCTCTCTCTCTCTCTCTCTCTCTCTCTATATATATATATATATATATATATATATATATATATATATATATATATATATATATATATATATATATATATATATATATATATATATATATATATATATATATATATATTTTATATTCCGTATTTAAATATTCTTTCTATATCTTTGTTTAAAAGGATTATTATTATATTATTATTATATTATTATTATTATTATTATTATTATTATTATTATTATTATTATTATTATTATTATTATTATTATTATTATTATTATTATTATTATTATATTATTATTATTATTATTATTATTATTTTTATTATTATTATTATTATTATTATTATTATTATTATTATTATTATTATTATTATTATTATTATTATTATTATTATTATTATTATTATTATTATTATTTATCATCATCATTATTATTATTATTATTATTATTATTATTATTATTATTATTATTATTATTATTATTATCATCATCATCACCAGTATTCAAATAATTGAACTCATAATTTTTTAAGACAAGAGTTAAGAATTAAAATAAAAGTGTTATGAAAAAAAGAAGGAAAGAAAAAAAAAACGTTATCGTCGGCACACTTTCCAATCGTGAAGCAGGAAGCATAAAATTATTTTTTAATAGTCGCAAAGTCGCAAAAGTCGCAAGAAACTTCAAGGAGAAAAAATAGCAAAATTTATTTCTTTAGATCAAAATTAATTTCTTCTTGTGCAAATATTATATTTTAAAAGGACCTGGTATATATATATATATATATATATATATATATATATATATATATATATATATATATATATATATATATATATATATATATATATATATATATATATATATATATATATATATATATATATATATATATATATATGTCAGTTTCTATTTAAAGTATTTTTTATAATATTATAATATATAGCCCAAAAGGTATCCTAATTTTTGCAGTAAAAATAAAATATTCATGCAAAAGTATCATAAAAAGTAAATATTAAATAAAATTAGAATATATATTACGCTAAATGACAAAATAATTTTGAAAAAAAGGGGAAACATTTTTAAAACAAAAAAAAGTAAAAATAAAAATAAAAATAAGAAAGAAATATATTTTACTCTTAACTTTTTGACGAAAAACTCAAGCTTTAAAATGCTAAAATGAGAGAGAGAGAGAGAGAAATAAAAAAGAGAAAGAGAGGGGAGAGAGAGAGGAGAGAAAAAGAGAGAGGAAAGAAAAAGAAAGAGAGGAGGGAGAGATAGGAGAGAGAGAAAGAGAGTGGAGAGAGAGAAAGAAAGAGAAAGGAGAGAGAGAGAGAGAGAGAGAGAGAGAGAGAGAGAGAGAGAGAGAAAGAGTGTAGAGAAAGAGAAGAGAGAGAGAGAGAGAAATTAAAAATTAATGGAATAACTTCGTAACAGTATTTTTATTTTTTCATTTTATTATCTTTTATAGTATTTGTTGAAACTTATTTATACGTTTACAACTTAAATACAAAATAAGAAATAAATAACTAAGTAAATAAATATATAAAAAAAAAATAAAATAAGGAAAGAGTGAAAGAAAGAAAGAAAGAAAACCTTTCTTTATTTAATATATTTCCCCTCCGAGTACCGTTGCAACCTCGCGCAAAACACCGCACGGAAATACCCCGCGCCGCAAGGCATAGAACGCAAAGCTATAAAAAGTGGTCGTAAACAGCAAACTATGGATTCCGGATGCAAATTCGCGCGCGCGGGAAAGGCTGAACTAGAGGTGTGAGCCCGCCAAAAAAAAAGAAAAGAAAAAAAAAAAAAAAAAAAAGACAAAAATGCGCGCCAAGTCTCTTAGCGTCTAACATTTAACAAACGATACGTTTTTAGTCATTTTCGTTTCTCGTGTTTTCCATGTATTGGGGGAAATATACGTGGAAAAAATGGGGAAATTACTTCTGGATTTCTTAAGAAAATGTCATAATGGAAGAGGTTATGCATACGGGTTTATTTTGTCAATTCTGCTTGGGAATAAAAATATTGCGTAGTTTATTTAATGAATGTATTTACTTTGCTGGTTTATGGGTCTGCTACATATATATGTTAGTTTTTACAGAGCAAATTTCTTATTTGCATTTTCTCTAATATATATATATATATATATATATATATATATATATATATATATATATATATATATATATATATATATATATATATATATATATATATATATATATATATATATATATATATATATATATATATATATATATATATATATATATATATATATATATATATATATATATATATATATATATATATATATATATATATATATATATATATATATATATATATATATATATATATATATATATATATATATATATATATATATATTACGTTTGTTAATCGAAAATAGTTTAAGATAATTATTTTGAATGTAGATATTTTTTTTTTTTTTTTTTTTTTTTTTTTTTTTTTTTTTTTGGAAATGAATGAAAAGATTTTAAAAGAAATATTTAATTATGAAAGTAAGATCATCTTCAATCACAAGAAGGAGTTCAGAGTTTATTAGACTCATATTTCACACACACACACACACACACACACACACACACACACACACACACACACACACATGCACGTGTTCACACACACAGACACACACACACATACACGCACACACTTGAATTATCCCACTTGGGTTAATATCAAATAAAAATAAAGTAGCAAATTTGTGTTAGTTTATCAAAACTCATTTGATTTGATTTTAATTGTTTTGAACATTCAGTTATAACGAGTCCTGTTAAGACTTTACGAGTCTTAACAGAAGAACTACATTCTTATAAGATTTCTTACTTTAAAATGGCAGGATATTAACTTTTATTATTATTATTATTATTATTATTATTATTATTATTATTATTATTATTATTATTATTATTATTATTATTATTATTATTTTTGCACAATAATTGTTAGTTTTAATGTAGTTTTTAAATTAATAACACACGAGCTACAATAGGCAGGGGATTTTCCATGAAACTTCGTCATCGTTGCCTCAAGTCAAACTTTTCCACGGGGGAGTCCATTGAACATAAAATAAACGCCTGCAAGTTCTGTCAGTCCCAGATCGGGCACAAAATAAAACCAGACACATTTTTCGCCCCGGTAAAGAGTAAGGACGGATCGCATACCTTTAGCGATTTACAAAATGATCCCTTTAAATCAGCGTTTCCTAGCCGGGGTCTCCTTGGACTCCCAAGGATCTACATGGACCATAGAAGCTTGGATTAGATTAATATTTGCTTTTACTAATCTACAAATAGATATTTAATGTATGAATATTACATATGAATATATGTTGGTCCACATACGTAAAGTTAGAACTCAGGGGGTACATGTGGGGGTCCACAGGAGGTTCATATGGGGGTCCACATACGTAAAGTTAGGACTCAAGGTATACACAAGCAAAAAAAGGTCGAGAATCCCTGCTTTAAATATACGTATGATGTATTACGTGTAAGTGGGGCTTCCCGACGTTGTTCCGAATGAATTGTAGATCGAATGCTATTAGCGTTAAGATAAAACCAGAGCAAACAAAGATATGAGAGTAGAAACTCAAGAGAACTAACCATATCACTGTTCAGATTAAGGACAAATATACTGAGTACGCTGGAAAAATTGTCCTAACGAATCGTTGGGACAAGTGGCAAAAATGTCACAGTAAAATTTTCAATAGAGAAAAGACATGTTAAGCATAAGAAAGTCGCTTCATCGATTCGTTAGGACAATTTTTGCAGTGTATAGGAATGCAAATTCAATGTTATGAAAGAATGTCACTGACGATGTAAAAACAAATTTGTGTGATTGTGTGGCTACTTAATTTCATTGAATACAAATGCATCTTCCTCATTTACATTGCTTATAAATATTTAGAAAGCCAATTTATCCTTTATGCAAATTGAAATATATTTTTTTTGTCCTTACTTAACATACAACAAAACACATACATTAAAAGCTCACTCTTTTTGAAGTAGTAATTTAATTTAATATTTGTAAATGGGGATATTTTCCTTGAATAAAAAGACTTGCAAATGTGAATGTACTATAGTAAATAGTATATGTTTTTATATGTATATATTTACCTTTTGCAGGAAGATTTTTTCTTTTGTTCTTTGTAATATTTGCTTGTGTGGTAAATTCATGAAATGACGCTAATAAAGAAAGATTTGCATGGAAATTTAATTTTAGAAGATTTTCTAAACAAGGTTCCTGATTTTAAAATGGACGTAAGAACACTTACACTTGCGTTGAGTATATGTTAACGGATCGGATTTATATAGAGTTTGTGCTCAAAATCGGATTCATCTAGTGAAGATAGGGAAGATTTTGTGTTTTATTCCTGAAGGAGAGCTCTGTAGAAAAGATTTCCTCTTTAACGAAGAATAAAAACCCATAAATTGTGAATTTTTAAATAATGGGAATGTTTTTGAGAGATTTCTCAGAAATTTTTTTTCTGATTCATCAAATAATTTTATGAAATTCATCAGTAAATTTTTTGAGGGTTTTTTTTTCAGAGGATTTTTGGAGGTTTTTCAGAGGAATTTTAGAATTTCTTCAGAGGGATTTCACGAGGTTCCTCAGAGGATTTTTTGAGGATTTTCATGGGGTACTTCAGAGGATTTTGTGAGGTTTTCAGAAGATTTTGAGAGTTTTTTCAGAGGATTTTGTGTTTTTTCAGAGAATTTTTATGAGATTCTTCAGAGGATTCTTATGAGATTCTTCAGAAGAATTTATATGAGATTCTTAAAAGATTTCTGAGATATTTTAGAAGATTCTGAAGAAATTCTTCAGAAGATATTTAAGAGATTTCTCAGATTTTTTTTTGTTTAGTTTCTTATTTCTTTTATTTTATTTATTTATTTATTTTTTGATAATTCCAAGATTCTTATCACAAAAGGATTTATTTTTTGTGGCATTATTCAGTAGTTATTCGTTGTGAGATTCTTCAGAAGATTTTTATGAACTTTGTCAAAGAGATTTATGAGGTTCTAAGATTTTTTTATTTATATTCTTGTGAAGATTTTTTTATGAAGTTCTTTTTTTTTTTTTTTTTTTTTTTTTTTTTTTTTTTAGGTTATTCAAAAGATTTTTATGAGATGCTAAGAAGATTTTTTTGGTGACATTCTTATGAAGATTTTTTGCGAGGTTATTCAAAAGTTTTTTTTATGATATTCTAAGAAGATTTCCTTGTGATATTATTGCGAATATTTTTTTTGTAAGGTTATTAAAAAGATTTTTAGGAGATTGTAAGAAAAATTTTTTGTGATATTCTTTTCAAGATTTTTTTTGTGAAGTTATTCAAAAGTTTTTTATGATATTCTAGGAAGACTTCTTTGTGATTTTCTTGCAAAGATTTTTTTGTAAGGTTATTAAAAAGATTTTTTGTAAGATTCTAAGAACATTTTTTTTGTGATATTCTTATGAAGATTTTTTTTTTGAGGTTATTCAAAATTTTTTTATGACATTCTTTAGAAGATTGACTGAGGGGTACATTTTAGGTTTTGATGTGTGACCGTAGTTTCCTTATTAACTTTTCTGAATTTAATGCCACTCATTGAATAGTGCTTTGCCTGTCAATATATATATATATATATATATATATATATATATATATATATATATATATATATATATATATATATATATATATATATATATATATATATATATATATATATATATATATATATATATATATATATATATATATATATATATATATATATATATATATATATATAAAAGCTACAAAATACGAGTACCCCCATACCCAAAGAGATCACGCATCTCATGGCATTTGAATATTAAATACTTAAATATTTTACAGAATTTGAAATAACATTTTTGCATCTTTTAGGTTTTTAAAAGTCTTTGTGAATATATATATATATATATATATATATATATATATATATATATATATATATATATATATATATATATATATATATATATATATATATATATATATATATATATATATATATATATATATATGTCTGTTGTGTGTGTGAATATGCAGACGACTATGACTTTACATTAACGCATATTCAACTTTTCTATAAAACTTTGAATTCAGATGCAGTCATATCATCTCATCTAGAAAATTTCTATGATACATGAACTCATATTTATCTTTTCTAGAAATCATTTCAATATGCACTCATATTTATCTTTTCTAGAAATCATTTCAATATGCACTCATATTTATCTTTTCTAGAAATCATTTCAATATGCACTCATATTTATCTTTTCTAGAAATCAATTTCAATATGCACTCATATTTATCTTTTCCAGAAATCAATTTCAATATGCACTCATATTTATCTTTTCTAGAAAACAATTATCATGCACGCACTGAAATTCACCTTTTATAGAAAACTATGATTTCATGTGCACTCATATTTATCTTTTTTAGAAAACTACTTTTTATCATGCCTAAGCTCAAATTCATCTTTTATAGGAAACAATTTCATATGCGCTCATATTTTTTTTCTAGAAAATTATTATGATGCATGCACTCAAATTCATCTTTAATAGAAAATAATTTCATATGCACTCATATTTATCTTTTCTAGAAAATTATTATCATGCATGCACTCAAATTCATCCCTTACAGAAAACAATTTCATATGCACTTATATTTTTTTTCTAGAAAAATATTATGATGCATGCACTCAAATTCATCTTTAATAGAAAACAATTTCATATGCACCCATATTTATCTTTCCTAGAAAACTATTATCATTCATGCACTCAAATTCATCTTTTGCAGAAAACTATGATTATCATATGCAACTCATGTTTTTTCTTTTTTATTCTCGTAAAATATTTTTATAAGAAAAAAAAAATTGCCGATGAAGGTCGTTGGTTTTCAGTATCAATAAAGAAATCCAAATATAATAATATCAAAGAGAGTGCCTCCCTCAATGGCTGGCACCGATGTCCTTTCCCTGTCATCTTTTCTCAGAATGAGTGCCAATCGCTGGAGAAAAAGATGCTGCTTGTCACATTGAAATAGCTTTGGCGAAGTATTAGCTGTGTCATCACTTTTCAGTATTTTATTTTTATTCTGCTTTGTTCTTGTTTCTTTCATTTCTCTTTTTTGTTCTTTTGATCTTCTTCTTGTTTTTTCATTCTTCTTTTTGTTCTTTCTTTCCTGTTTTTGGTTTCGTTGTTTTTTTTTGTTTTTGTTATTGTGATTTTGTTCTTGTTCTTTCTTTCTTCTTTTTGTTTTTTGTCTTTTCTTTCTTCTTTTTGTTTTTGATTTTGATTTTTTTTTTCTTTTTCTTTTTTTTTTTTTTTTTGTTTTTTTTCTTTTTTTTTTGTTTTTGTTATTGTGATCTTGTGCTTGTTCTTTCTTTCTTCTTTTTGTTTTCGTCTTTTTCTTTCTTCTTTTTGTTATTGTGATCTTGTTCGTTTTCTTTCCTTCTTGTTCTTGTTGTTCTTTCTTTGTTTTTTTTTGTTTTTGTGACCTTGTTTTTGTCTTTCCTTCTTTTTGTTCTTGTTCTTTCTTCTTTTTATTCTTGCTCGTTTATCTTTGTTTTTTCTCT
>SEYY01019070.1:45000-47500 GCA_009176605.1 Armadillidium nasatum | reverse complement strand
TATATATATATATATATATATATATATATATATATATATATATATATATATCTTTTTTGGGGAAAGGGCGTACATTGAGCATATCTGGTGTGAGGATGCTATGAAATTTCGCTGCACTCCAGAAGCAAATGGGTTATACCTTTCGTGCGCAGTTTCATGCCTTCCTACAAGGTAGGTCTTTAGATTGTCTGGTAGACACTCCTTATTTCGCACATCACAACACTATCACACAATCACGCACTCTTTTACAAAAGGAGAAAAAATTGGCTCCGAAAAGATTAGCTTTAGAAAATCCGAGAGGAACGAATTAAATTCATGGACCCATTCATGACCCCTCATTATCTGCGACTTTTTTGCTTTTGTTGATGGGATTTGTAAGCTGTCTACTTTTTTTATTAATTTCTACAACATTCATGGAATTTTTTTCTAGTTTCTATTTTGTTGAATACCGCTTATCTACTAAACCTCATCTCTTGTTTTTAACCTAAAATTCAGGTGACAGAGTACTCCGTTAGCTAACCTACTCAGTTCCTTCTTAGTGTCACTCTTCATAATTTTCAGTTAAGAGCAGTAGTTGCGCATATGTACTAAACGGTGTTATCTGTTCTCGTGTTTCAAATTTAAAATCTTATGTATATTCTACCTTATGGATTAGGATCTATTGCCAAGCAGCATCTAAGTTTATCTCTTCTGTCTATTTTCCAACTAATTCTACTGACTATGGAAAATCCTTTGACCATCTAAAATCCAAAATAGAGCAAATATTTTCTTCTTGCTCTTTCTCAATAATAATCTTATTTTGTGATTTCAATATTCTTCACCGCCAGTAGCTTTCACGTACTTTTTTACGATACGGCTGGTGAACTCTCCTCTTTAGTTGGGACAGAGAAAAGGTTGTCGACATCAGCCATTCAAAAACACAGTTCCTTCATCATCTGTTCGTCCTAATTCATCACGCAACTATAATATATTTCCAAAAGCACGTGACTTAAACCATCTTGTGTTCTTAGCGTTCTTGATGTTTCTTTTTCTCGTGACCATCCTTTGATGGATCACTTTACTTTGATTTCTCTCTTTCTGAACAAATTTCTAAGAGGTTGGGAGTTGTGAGACTCCTTCTGAATAACTTTACACCAAACCAAGTTTCTAGATCTGTATAGGGACAATGTTCGCTCTTACATGCATCACCATCTGGGGTAGTTCTGCACACACTTCTTAATAACCTGTAGTCTAGGACTTTTCTCCTTATCAAAAAACTGTCCATTGCAATGACAATAATAATAATAATAATAATAATAATAATAATAATAATAATAATAATGATGATAATAATAATATTTTTATTATTTTTATTATTTTATTATTATTACTATTATTATTATTTTAATCTCTTTCATTAGCTGTTGTATTGCTCATCTTATACTATTGCCATTAATATGGGCAGTTTTTTTTTTTTAAATCTCCAGACGTAAATCTCTTTTGAATAGAGCTCGTGCGACTTGCATTTGGTAACAGTTTCATCCTTTCTTTGTAAAACTCTATGACCCAAGACTTTAACGCTATGCTCAATCTTACATGTACTCCACTAATAAAGTCTGAAAAAACGTAAGCATCTTTTATCTTTTTAACTTTATGTCCCAAGATTTTAACGCTATGCTCAATCTTACATGTACTCCAGTAATAAAGTCTGAAAAAACGCAAGCACCTTTTATCTTTTTTTTCAATTCTTTTGACTTGCACACTTTCAAACGCTGAGTATCAGGGCATGTCGGCTTTTGATTTGACCTCGGTTTCCGGTGTTTTCCCAAACTCCGTTGAAATTTGGTATGTCTGAATTGTCCACCTAATATATAAATATATATATATATATATATATATATATATATATATATATATATATATATATATATATATATATATATATATATATATATATATATGTGTGTGTGTGTGTGTAGTGAATTTTTAGTTGATTATGAACAATTTTACTTTTCTAAAAGGAAATTTTTTATTTCTTTGTTATAAATAACTGTTCCTTCAACTTCCTACGACGCAAAACTCAACCACGCGACAAATATATACAATCCTTCTTCTAATTCTAAGTTTTAAAATTAGATTTATGCAGATGGAAGAGGAAAAGACTTTTCAAATCTATAAAGAAATTCGTGAATTGGAATTTGAACGAATCTTCTTCACAAAGCGTGAAATGACCTTTGAGAACATGGAAATATTACGGTTAATCTTAAGTCGTTCGTCACTTTAATGCTCCCACAGAGACTTTCAAAAACCCCCTTTTGTACATAGGCATATAGAGAGAAAAGAGACGAGCCCAAACGTATAAAGTAACATCGCTTTTAAAGACTCTTTATTTAATGTGATGTCACTGCAAACAGTCATAATAAAGCAGCGCCCTCTCGACTCTTGGGATGAGAAATGGACTAATGAGTTTCATTTGTCTTGGGAATGCCTCTTCACGAAAGGCCTCATACGAATCTCGTAG
>SEYY01019070.1:35000-42500 GCA_009176605.1 Armadillidium nasatum | reverse complement strand
TAGCCTTGTAATTTGTGCATAATACAAGATTTCTCTGGAAGTGTGTTCTATCCCTTGTAGCTTTGAGATCTTCCGCAGAGAAGAAGAGGACCCTTGATTATGCAATTGAGAAAGGCGCTATAACAATATATTAAAATATATTGCATATTAATCACTAATTATTAATATTAATATTATTATTATAATTATTATTAATACTATCAATTTTAATTATAATTGAAATTTCATCTTTCATATAATAATTATATTTTTTGACGTATTACATTATAACTAATCATTACTAATTTTATTACTGCAAACAATTTTAATCATAATTAAAATTTTACCTTTTTATATAATTGTAAACTTTATTACATCATGATTACTAATTACTAATTATAATTACTATTACCAATTTTAATCATAATTGCAATTTTATATTTTATGTAATAATTATAAATGATTACCAATCATTACTAATTATAATTACCACATCAATTTTAATCATAATTGTAATTTTATCTTTATATGTAATAATTATATTTTTTATGACATAATGATTACTAATTATAATTACAACTGAAAATTTTAATTATGAAACGCAATTTTATCTTTAAATATTATATTTATATATTTTATGATATAATAATTACTAATTATAATTACAACTGACAATTTTAATCATAATTGAAACTTTATTTTAATATATTTAAAAATTATATATTTTATGACATATTTACTAATTATAATTGCAATTAAGTTTCATCGTAATTACAATTTTATCTATTTTTAATAATTATATATTTATGACGATAATTATTAATTATAATTACATCTAATTTTACTAAAAATTGCAATTTCATCTTTATATATAGTAATTATATAATTTATTGCATAAATGGTAATTATAATTGCAATTACTTTTAATCATATTTGCAATTTTATCTTTATTTAAAATAATTACATATTTTGTGACAGAATTGCTAATTATAATTACAAAATGCAATTTTAATTAAAATTATAATTTTATCTTTTGATATAATAATTATATATTCATGACATAATAATTACTAATTATAATTACAAAATGCAATTTTAAATAAAATTATAATTTTATCTTTTGATATAATAATTATACATTTATGACATAATTACTAATTATAATTACAATTAATTTTAATCATAATTACAATTTTATCTTTTGATATAATAATTATATATTTATGACATAATTACTAATTATAATTACAATTAATTTTAATCATAATTGCAATTTTATCTTTTAATTTCGGTGGTCATTTCCTTTAAAGATAAGGAAGTGACGTTTTTGCTTAACTTATTTTCAATTCACATTTAAAGTTCAAAAAAGTTTCAAAGTGAATGGATTATATATAGGTTAAAGAAGCCCTTTCAGATAAATTTTTTTTAATTAAAATTATCTAATAATAATAATAATAATAATAATAATAATAATAATAATAATAATAATAATAATAATAATAATAATAAAGTAAAATATAATAATATAATAATAATAATAATAATAATAATAATAATAATAATATAAAGAATACATTTGCTTAGGTTAAAAAAAATCTCAGATATTTATTTTTATTACAATCATGTATATAAAATAACTAATTAAAAAAATAAAATAATATAAATATAAATAATTTTACAGGAAATTCCAATCATTTAAAATAATAATATAATAATAATATATTTAAATAATAATATATATATATTATATAATATAAATAGTTATATATATATATATATATATATATATATATATATAAAATAGTAATAATATAATATTATAATAATAATAATATATATAATAATAATAAATAATAAAAATAAAAAATTTTTTTAAATTAAAAAAAAAATAAATAATGAAGTAATGTATGATATTATAAAAATATTAAATAAGTATAAATAATTACATTTAAAAAAAATAATTAAAAAATAAATATACGAATAAAAATAAATAAATATAAAAATAAATTAATAAATAAACAAATAGATAAACAAATATATAAATATTGGTAAATACTGATACATAAATAAATAAATAAAAGAATAAAAGATAAATAAATAAGTAAATAAGAATGAACAAATAAATAAATTAGTGAGTGTGTTTAATTAAAATAAATTTGAGCAAATGATAATTTTTAAGCTGTCATTAAAAAGTTTTTCATTTTGAACCTAAAAAAAAAAAAAAAAAAAAAAATAAAATAAAATTAAACAATAAAAATAACTAAGAAATGAAAATAATATATATATATATATATATATATATATATATATATATATATATATATATATATATATATATATATATATATATATATATATAATATATATAATAATATATTATATATATATATATATAATATAAAAAAAAAAAATAATAAAATGAAAAAAAAAATAAGGAAGGGAAAAAGAAATTTTTAAAACATCGACAAGAATTCTTATCCATAAATTTTAATTTATAATGATTCAAATTAAAAAGAAAAAAGAAAAAAGAAAAATTATAATTTTAATTTAAATAAGAAAAAAAAATTATAATTTTAATTTAAATAAGGAAAAAAAAAAACGAAAAAGAAATTAAGAAGAATTTCTTCGAAAGTACCCAAAATAAAAAAGTTTTTTAATGATTTTTTTTTTTTTTTGTACCAAATGTTTCCCCCTTCAAGTTTAATTTTTTTTTCTAATATATTTCGCACAGCTAATAAAGGGGGGTCTTAGAAGAAATTAATTACAGTATCAAAAGACTTTTCTTCTTTTTTTTTTAATTTCTAAAAAAAAGGGAAGCTGATAGATAGAAAGACGAATAGACAGAAATTGGGGTAATATATTTTGAGATAATAGTTTTTAATATCATGCTCATGATATTATATATATATATCATAAAATATATATATATATATATATATATATATATATATATATATATATATATATATTATATATATATATATATATATATATATCGTATATGAAAGAGAGATAAAGAAAGAAAGAGAATAAGAAAGAGAGAGAGGAGAATGAGAAGGAAAGGGAGAGAGAGAGAGAGAGAGAGAGAGAGAGAGAGAGAGAGAGAGAGAGAGAGAGAGAGAGATGATGAATGAATAGTGTAATAATTAAAATAAATAATTAATAAATAAAACAAAGAAAATAGGTATTACCAAAGAAGGAGAAACAGAATATAGAAGGAGGAACAGGGTTCGGAAAGGTGTTAAGAACAGTTAAAAAATAAAAAATAAAAATTAAAAAAAATAAAAAAATAAATAAATAAATAAAAAAAATAAAATAATTTATTTTTATTTTTTGCATTTTTGTGTGTGTGTGTTTGTTTCTTTTTTATTTACTTTTTTTCACCAATTTTTTGAATTAATATTTTTAATTAAATTTTTGGTATTTTTTAATGCCTTTTTTTTAAATCTTTTTTATTTTTATTCTCATTTAAGCATATACAATTATATATTATTATTTTATTTAATTTTTATGTGCTTTTAATTACATATACTGTATATAGTCTTTATATTTAAAAAAAAAAACATAAGTAACACTTAGAATATCGAAGAAGTTTTCATTAAAAAACTATGAAATAAAAACGTTAAAAAAAAAAAAAAATAAAAAAAAAGTATTTTTCCTTTTTCCTTTTTTTTTTTTTTTTTTTGAATATTCCAATCTAATTAAAGAAAAATATCTAAAGATTTCGAAAAATTGGTTCGGAGAAGAAGTTGGCAAACCTTTAGCGTTCATAATAACAGAGCTTTAATTACAAAATCTCTGATTACTTCGCAGGCTAATTTTTATCTCCTCTCCCCATGGATGTAACTTCAGCGCCTTTATGTCGTATTGTAATGCGTTCTTATATGCCTTTCCTGGACCTCCTCATTAAAGGGGTCCAAAATTGCGCTTAATTAAAGTTCAGACATCAAAAACCAATTAAATATGCAAAAAGGTGTCAAGCGATGGTTTGATATAAAGAATATTCACAGAAGGTCTTCATTAACATTTTTATTAAACTCTCTGATCGTCGCGCCTAAAACGGGAAATTTCGAACGCCTAGAAGCCTCGGAACGCTTAGGACCACACTCAGCCCTACACCAAAAGAAAAAGTTGGCGTTAAAAAAGAATCTTCCGAAGCTTTTAATGAGTATTTGGATTAGGTGATGAGAGTATTTTTTGAAAACTTTTTCTTTTTTTCTCTTTTTTTTATTTTCAAAATCGCAAAAACTGATTAAAATTCGGTCTCATTTAGCTCATTTGCATCTATGTTTCTAGAAGGTTTTATGCTTCTTTTTTTCTCTCTTTCTCTTTTATTTTAATCTATAAGTTTGAATATTTTCAAGGCTGATAATTTTAAATTTTTTTTTTTTGAATTTCTTATTAGAATTTTTTTTCTTAAATTTTCATCATTATCTTATTCATTATAAAGGACTTTTTTGGTCTCAAAATTTTACATGAAATTGAATTCTTAAAAAGGTTTTATTATGAAAGTATATATATATATATATATATATATATATATATATATATATATAATATATATATATATATATATATATATATATATATATATATTATATATATATATATATATATATATATATAGATACATACACGTAAAGTGGTATTGGTTCGTGTGGTTAGAATTGCATGGTATGAAAGCGCAGATTAGTATCTGAGAACATTTGTGCATCACTCCTCACCCAATTCCAACACACGGTGATGGTTATGTTGCCATAATTGTCTGATGATTCATTCTCTACGAGTTCTCCGCCTTGATCTCCATTCGAGTGTTTTATTATGCCGTCTATCACACGAGTAAGGTGGGAACCTGTAATAGCGATCATGGACACTGAACAATCCTGACAGAAATTTCAGACTTGGCTGACTTGTACAAATCGGAGTTTACCACATTACAGGAGTCAGGATAACAATAACCCCTCAAGAATACTGGATTCGGGCACAGTAAATAACTTTTATGTTGTGGCTCAAGAGAATGGTAAATAATTTCTTCAGGATCTCGGGATCGGGAGACTTAAGGGAGGTATCGCTTATACCTCGTCTATCGAGAGAGAAAGAAAATTTGAATCACTATACCAAAGAGAAAGATAAAACTAATACTCAGAGATCCTAAATCAATAAAGGTCTGTTTCGATCATCTCATGTACTAGAGTTTTCGGAATAAGACTCTTATGAAATTGTTTCACTTGGATTATACGGATGCCTGGTATTTCTCTCCACCACCACAACCCTTGTAATGAAATTTCATCAGCCACAGGTGAAAATTTTCATGCAATGCTTAATTCGTTTTTGATCAGTCACTAAAATAATCAAAAAGAGCTTCTGAAAAAAAAAAGATTAAATATTTGAGATTAAATTTACCACTTAACCTAAGTTTAACACCTAATGATTTTTACACCTAACCAAACATAAAAAATATTATATATATATATATATATATATATATATATATATATATATATATATATATATATATATATATATATATATATATAAAAAAAAGAAAAAAAAAAAAAAAAAATATATATATATATATAATATATATAATATATATATATATATATATATATAATATTATATATATATATATATATATATATATATATATATATATATTATTATATATTAAATTGTCTTTTGCTTTGAAGATAAACTTAAGCAAATACCCTGCAGGCAAACGTTAAACGAAAAGGAAAAAGATCTTGTATATAGAAATTCAAACTAGGGATATTCGTTGTTATTTTGAGCGTCTCAATGTATTCATTTCCTTAATGGACTTAAAACTGTAATCATAGGAAAAAGCATTTGTGCATTTGTACCAAGGTAAGCAATACACAAACAGCGATTTCGCGTCACCAACTTTCTACATAATACTAATTTAGGTCCGCTTTCTAAATCCAATCTACTTTCTGTGACGAATCTACACAATCGAATTGTCCTAGGCGTCGTTTCGACTTTCCATTTGAAAATGTGCTCCAAACGGACCATTAAACAGCTTTACGTGCGCCTTAAGACCCATAAAGGTGGACGCTGGCGAGTTTGAGAGGATAGTCGTTCGTAACCTAGTCGTTCCCTTTCCCAAACTCATCCTCGGCGATTGAGTCTTCCCTCCCCCACCCCCTCGCCACTGACTTGCTCTTCGCCCTCTTGCACCTCAACTCCCTAAACATTGAAAAAAAAAGAAGAGAGAGAGAGAGAGAGAGAGAGAACTTAGTCCAAACGGATTTATTTTCCATTCTTTGTACAGAAAAATACTTTTCTTCTGCAGACAACTGCTGTCGATCGTTCATCTACACTAAACTGTCCACTGGGTATCAGATTAGAAATAATAAGGATACGCACGTTTTCCAACTCTCCGTGTTCCTCTATCCCAATGAAGTTCTTCGGTGTCTATGCGAAGAGGGGAAGAAATTTATATATATTAAAAAATTTACTGATAAAGGTAAAACTGTATTTTATTAGTTTTCTTTCCTGAGAAGAATAAAGCGGAGATAATTACATTACCATGCAAGACACTGTTAAATAATAAAATTTTTCCTAACATTATTTCATTTAGTGCATTATTTTTATAGTATTCTATAATTAATCATTTCTTAATTCGTGTAAGTATATATTATATATATATATAATAATATATATAATATAAATAATATAAAAAAAACATTTAAAAATATAAAAATATAATAAATACTATCTTGAATCTATATATATAAAAAACTCATTTATAATTATGAAATAAAAACTCAATTAAATAATATAAGATTATTAAAATATTAGAAGTTTGATATCTGAACAAGTATATTAATATATATTAATATATATAATATATAATATATATATATATATGTAATATATATATTATATATATATATATGTATAATATATATACAGATATATAATATATTATATAATATATTTAATAGTAATATATGTAATAATATATATATAATATATATATACACCTAATATATATATAAAATTAAATAATAATAATAATAATAAAGAAAATATTTAAAAATAATCAATTTAACATATATACATTAATATATATAATATAAATATATAATATATATAATATATATATAGATGAAGAGATAGTAGTGGGATTACACACAATAATATAAGATAAGAATGCATATATAATGTAGAGAGAATAAAATAATTATTTATTTAAAAAAAAGGGTTAGGCACTGAAGGGGCTATAAAGCTGGTATATTTAATTTATATTTTTTATTATTATTTTTTTTTTTAAAATTTTTTTTTTTTTTACAGTTATTTGCTGTGTTTGATTTGTTAGTTTGTTGTTTTGATTTTTTTTAGCCGTTTTTTTTTTTTACAGTTAGTTATTTGTTGTATTTGATTAGTTAGTTTGTTGTTTTAATTTCTTTGTTTTTTGTTTTTATTTTTAAATTTTTTTTTGATAAAATAAAATAAAAAATAAAAAAAAAAAAAAAAAAAAAAAAAAAAAAAAAAAAAAAA
>SEYY01019070.1:15000-17500 GCA_009176605.1 Armadillidium nasatum | reverse complement strand
TATCCAAATTTATCCAAAGTTATCCAAATTAATCCAAAGTTGTTCATATTTATTCATGTAATTCAAATTCATCTAAAGTTATCCAAATTTATCCAGAATTATCCAAACTTATCCAGTGTGTTGATAAATTTTTGATGTGAAATCTAATAACATAGAAGAGCAGCAAGTGATATTTATCCTCCCAAAGAAAGGAAAGGAGAAATATAACAAACTGAGTCAAATCGATCGGCATTATATCACTTTTCTTTCTTACGTGCATTATCCTACCCTTGGAGGGGAACTCTCTAAGAAGTATTTCCTTAATCTCAAAAGAGATCATCACGCAAAAAAAAAAAAAAAAAAAAAAAAAAAAAAAATGCAGGATTTTTTTTTTTTTATTTTTTTTTTAATTTTTTTATTTTTTATTTTTTTATTAAGCAACTTTAAAATGCAATTTGGTAGATCTCCATCCTTTGTCCTCACCAGGGAGGAGAGACCTAATAATATATATATATATATATATATATATATATATATATATATATATATATATATATATATTATATATATATATATATATATATATATATATATATATATAATAAGAGTATTTTCCCTTTTGGTCCAAATTATGTATATTAACTCCTATTTACTAATATTATCCAATAAGAGGAATGAGTTGAGATCATTTGTTTTCCAATTTTTAAGACCGAAAAGATAAAAAGGAAAAAAAAAAAAGTTTCTCCGGAGCAGAAAAAACGGCAATTTCGCTTCCCTTATTTTTAAAATTACGATACAAAAACCTCGGGAGTCTTCTCATTCGTCGCTCGTTCTTATTTTTTATTTTTTTTTTTTTTTTTTTTTTTTTTTTTATCTTTAAAAGGCAAAATGAATCAGATAAGGATGATCTCATTTTGCATACCGTAATGTATTGGGACTGAAGAAACAACGAAGAAGGACGTGCGAGGCTGTAACGACAAACGACGATAATAATAATAACATCACGAAAGAAAGAAATTCGAGAAAAGACATAGAAAAATTACTTCAAATTACAATAATCCTTACATTGACGATATAGGACCAGAATAAAGGCTCAGATACGCAATTTTAAATGGATTTGAAAAGACGGGAGACGTCGCCAGAGGTCGCTGATAGCAATATTGGTTGTCAGCGATCGTAGTGTCTTTTTTTTATTTTTAAAAGGAACGCTATTACGGAGGGTATAAATAATGGATAAAAATGTAAAGGAAGGTTGCTTGTCATTATGTCTCATGTAAATACAAATAATGTTACTTGAATGTAACACCTTAATACCCTCAATTCCTTTTCTTTGATGGAATAATTTTCTTTCTCTTTTTCACAGGTAGATTTTCTTGCCAAGAAGGAAATTATTTTATCTCTGATATTATTTTGCTTTTATAATATGCGTCTAAGTTTGTGCTTACTCTAGGCAAATGCATGGCACACGAACATATGTCTAAAAAGGGATTCACTCCTGTACCCTTTGACCTGTGGGTGGTGGAATAAAATTAAAATATAATATATTATATATATAATATATATATATATATATATATATATATATATATATATATATATATATATATATATATATATATATATATATATATATATATATATATATATATATATATATATATATAATTACAAAAAGGGGGGAATTTCCCCATATAAGAGAAGCTATAATTTTTTAAGATTCATTTAAAATTCCATTGCAAGTTTTGTTTGTTTTATAAAGTCTATTAATTATGAACGGGTTTGTTTAAGGAATGAGATTCCAAGTTGGCCTTTTGGGGGTTGCGTTTGTTATGTGTCGTGGGTTTGTTTAAAGGAAAGTCTTAAACAAACACTAGAATATGTATACATATATATACACAAGTATACAGCTGCAAGAGAAACCCTCAAATGTGTTTTCTTCCGGGCGGAGTGCATCAAAGGAGTTTCCTTGGCTTATCCCTCTAAGTGATGCACTATCAGAGAGATCTTTGTTTACATAGACTGCAACTTGAATCAATGATATTGAGAAGGGTTGTGCAGAAAAGCTTATATAGTTTGGCTTCTCTAATATGATTAGAGGCCGAGGAAGACACGCTTCCTAAACTTCAGTTAAACTTCATGAATATGAGATGTCGAATTCCAAATAATACTTTTCTCTTTAAAAGGGATCTTCAATCGCTGTAAACTATACATTAGACTGTATAGAATTCATATGTAATGTATTTTTTATAAAAGATATGTGGTTGCAAAAGACCAGAGGTCTACATGAGACCCATCAGAGTAGGGGAAAAGTCAAATTCAGTAAAAATTTCAAAGTTTGATTCGAAAATTCGAAAAGGAAATTTGAATAACAGCTACGAACTTTATTATAATTATGAGTATATATATATATATATATATATATATATATATATATATATATATATATATATATATATATATATATATATATATATATATATATATATATATATATATATCCCCTGGTGGGTAAGGGCCAGAG
>SEYY01019070.1:0-2500 GCA_009176605.1 Armadillidium nasatum | reverse complement strand
CTGTATAAGGGTAATGATCACGAGGAAGATATCGGTTAAGAGCAAATTAGGACAAGGGGAAAATGAGAAGATTTTATTCTGAGGGAAAAATAAAAGAAATAAGGAACGGGGATGCATGGGAAATGACATTTCATAAAGGGGAAATACTCATTTAGTTTATGCCATGCTATAAACTCATATTTATAATATATTATATATATATATATATATATATATATATATATATATATATATATATAGTTAGTAGATAGATAGAGATAGATAAATAGATAGTGATAGATAGGATAAAGTAATATAGATAGATTAGAAATAATTTAGATATATATATATATAAAATAATAAAAATAGTGTAGATTATATGAAAAGAAGAGTGAGAGTAGACGAAGTGAGAATAGAGAGAGAGAGAGAGAGAGAGGAGAGGAAGAAGAAAGAGGACAGAGAGAAGAGAGAAAGAGAGAGAATAAAGAAATAAAAAATTTACAGAAAACAAGTAAAGTAGAAGACAAGAATATTATCTATATTTAATATTATTATTTCTGCTACTCATGTTGTTTTGAGCGTATTCATTAACAACAAAATAGGTTCATTTTTATTATTGTTATTATTTTTATAATTATTATTGTAAATATTATTATTATTATTTTAATGATTATCATTTTTTGATATTAAAACAGTCAGTCATTATGATTTATAATAATCTCTTCGATCAGTTTTCTACTTTTTTATATTATTATTTATTATTATATTAATTATTATTATTATTATTATTATTATTATTATTATTATTATTAATATTATTATTATAATATATTGAGTGTTCCTCAATATGGTATTTAATTTTATTAAGAAAATAAACTTTTGAATAGTTAGGTGTGGATGCCTCTCTCATTCTCATTCCGCACACTGCAAAAATTGTCCTAACGAATCGTTGGGACAAGTGGCAAAAATGACAACAATTTGACAGTTATTTTCTTATTAGGAAATAAATCGGTGAAGCGACTTTCTTATGTGTAACATGTCTTTTCTATGTGACATTTTTGCAACTTGTCCCAACGATTCATTAGGACAATTTTTGCGTTTTATGTAAATAAAAAAAATTAATAATTTAAAACATCAAATTAAATTATTAAAAAAAAAAATTTAAAATTATAACTATTTAAAAAAAAAAATTTTTTTTTTTATATATATAAATATTATAATATAATAATATTATATAAATAAATAATTATTATAAACGATATATAATATATATATATATATATATATAACTATATATTAATATATATATTATATATATATATATTATATATATATATATATATATTATAATAATATTTATATATATATATATATAACATTATATATACATATATATATATAATATATTATATATTATATATTATAATATATAATATATATATATATATATATATAATATATAATAATATATAATTAATATTATATATATATATATATATAATACTATATATTATATATATATATATATATATATATATATATATATTATAATATATATATATATTATATATATTATATATATATATATTATATTATTATATTTTATATATATATAATAATATAATATTATATATATATATATTATAATATATATAATATAATATATTTTTTTTTTTTTTTTTTTTAACTTTTTTTTATATATATTAATATATATATATATATATAGTATATATGTTTTAGTTTATTATTATTATAATATTATTTTTTTATATATATATATATATTTTATATATATTTTATAATATAATATAATATATATATATATATAATAATGAAGAGTGAAAAAAAAGGCAAAATAAATCAATAAAAGAAAACGTATCTATTTTTTCTATTTTGAGGATAAACTATTGTATTAACTTAGTAGAATACATTGTACGATTGAGCATAGCCGGGCTTTTAAGTCCCTGGGAAATCATAGAGTGGACCAGAGGAAAGATGAAGACCTGTGTCCAGACTTTACTAGTAGAATACATGTACGATTGAGCATAGCGGTTAAGTCTGGAATCATAGAGTTGGACAGAGAAAGGATGAGACTGTGTAGAAAGAAGAGTTGCACGATCCCTCCTCAATGGAAGAGGTATGTGATAGAAGAGTTTAGAAGATCAATGTCCGTTGTAATAGCGAGAGTACAGAGAGAGTGACGCAACAGTTCGACGAGCAGAAAGAGACTGGAATTAGTGAAAGCGGAAGAGTTGATAAGACGAAAAGCCCTAGACTCTGCAAACTTTTCTAATCTATCCTTTAACAGAAACAAATTTGGAAACATCTTAATTTCCTTTAGCCTTATATCTGATCTATTTGTGATCTACATTCCTTTCTATCTAATTCTTAATTGGACCTTAACTTTGGCATCATATCGAAATATTTTTACTGACTCTGGCACGAGAATTTGACTCCCAAACTTCAATCTTTTGGTATTTTGTAATAATAATAATAATAATAATGATGATAATAATAATAA
>SEYY01019069.1:5000-7500 GCA_009176605.1 Armadillidium nasatum | reverse complement strand
TCCTTCTTCAGAGGACGATGAATTAACAGTTATTTCATCTGAAAAGCCTGTTAGGAAACATCATCAGCCAGAAATAATTCAGGAGGCAGGACCTTCTACAAGAGATGACTACGTACCTGAAGCACCACCTAAACCGAGAGTTAAAGGGGCTTCGAAAAAAGACGCCGGCAAAGGAAAAGCTGGTAGTCTTGCCACATTAGCAAAAATCCTCAGAAGATGCAATGGGGGCCCACTTGTTTGTCAATGAGTCGAAAAATACGAATATATAATCAACAGATATAAGAAATATTTGATAAAATATGGTAGAAACGTTGCAGAAGTGGAGAAATTCAAGGAAACTCTACCTTTCCCTATAGAAAAAAACTATGAAACGGAGCCTGAAATTAGAGCCCGCATGAAGCTTGAAAGGGATGAAGTACTTAAAGAAAATGAAAATCGATTGAAAAAGGTTGACCAAGAACACAGAAAATTAGGATATTTAATTCAGCTTAAGAAAACTGAACACAAAAAGTACTTGGAGGGTAAATTGGAATCGTCCAAACCTAGACCGAAGGATGGCAAATGAATCATCAGTGAGGTTCTTTTGTCCTGTATATACTTGTATTGGAACTTTCCAAAAAATAACCCGTCACGCGAAAGTAGTACATGGAATAGAAAAAAATACCGATGAAATGGAAATGTTCGTTTCTCGGTGTCAAAAAATGAACAATTATCGAAATAAGCTCATGCTGGATCAAGATGAAGAAAATAAAAAATTAAGAAAAGATTCCGACGAATCGCAAGATGAAACTGTTGAAAGGAATAAATTGAATAAAATTAGAGAAATCAGCAAACTTTATCTCAGTCCAATTAAAAGACCGAGAAAGAGCATCATTGAAAAAGATCGGGTAAGCGAGGAAGGAATACGAAAGCAGTTACAATCTCCTTCACCAAAGAAAACAATCTCTCTCCCAAAGGAACGTAATGAATATATTTGTCCGGAGTGCAAAAAGAAAACCACCCGCGCATCTCAACACGTCAAGAGGGCGCACAAAACCCTTAAAAATGGGGAAAAAGCTCTGTTGGTAAAAAAGATTTTAGATCAAAAATGCGGACGGAAAGCAATACAGCATAAGAAAGAAACCCTAGATAAACTTAAAGCACCCCAAAAACAGAGCGAACCGGAAATCCAAAAGGAAATAATCAATAGCTTTAAATCTCTTGAAAAGAAAATGGAAATTGCAAACCTATTTGATAAATTCGATGAGTTTATACTCAATACAAAAGTCAATTACCACCAAGTGAGATCTCTAATTAGAAGATTTTTTTCGCGATTCAACCCCACACCTAATTATTTGTATAACAACATTTACGATGGGATCAAAAATTTTGAAAATTTAAAAACTTACTCTATAATCGAAAGAAACTCTTGGGTATTCATCACAAAGGAAACTTTGTATAGCTTTAAAATTTTTCTTAACATTTTGCAAAAATAACAAAAACCTTAGTGCTGATTTAATTACTGAAGCTGAAATTGAAAAATGCCAATCGATTTTAAACAAACACAAAAGAAGACTCTATACCCTTGAGACAACTGAAAGAGGTTACAGAACTTTAAAATTAAAAGAATCTGCACGTTTCAAAGACCTGAAAGAATATGAAATTGTACAGTTTCCACAAGCTCAAAAATGTACTGACGTGTTTAAGAGAGTGGCAGAATTGAAGAGCAAAGTAGAGGCTGATAAAGCTTTTACAATAAACGACATTTCATTAGTCAGACGGCTGCTTCTCACAGCGCTCACACTAAAGCACCTGTAGAAGATCAAAAGAAGGGATGGAAATTAGAATAGGGCACACCCTCGAACGTATTAAAATTTTTAAAGAAGAACAGGAAAAAGATCCAAAAGCCATACTTAAAATTCCGATACTGGTGCATAAAACTGCCAACGCCGGAAAGACTGCATTTTATTTTGGGGACGGTTTATTAGCAGACTCACTTTTGGGATACATCAAATTCCTTTTACCGAAATACATCGGAAGAGAACCTCGTAATGATGATTATTTGTTCCCAATACATCTGGAGCAAAAATGGATTGCAGCGGTTTCCTCAAACAAATTTCATATGCATACAGGTACGTTTATCCCCACGCAAAAGAGACAAACCTCACTAGTCGACTAGTCAGGAAAAAAATGGCGACGTGTGTAGCAAAATATCATCCTGACCAGACGAAAGAATTCGCACATATGATGTCGCATTCTGAAGAAATCCACCACCGACACTACGATTTGACCGGTGGGCTGGGAAGAGCTCTGGAAACATACAAGAAACAGAAGAAATTTTTTCCTTTGATTGAAGAAGGGGTAACATGTAGGAAACAGAGGGAAAATTTTTCTTTGATTGATGTTAATGAAAATATAGACGATCCAGATGCTGTGCAGGTAGAGAGTGAGGATCAGTTGGAGAGAGATGTGGCTCGAGATTCAGATGATGATCTGCAGATGGAGAGAGATATGGCGGGAC
>SEYY01019068.1:302500-309183 GCA_009176605.1 Armadillidium nasatum | reverse complement strand
TTAAAAGAAATTTTAATACCTTTTGAAATTTGTTTCAGTTTTTGAAGACGTTGTTGTGGGTCGTCGTTGACGGAGAAGTCGGGAATTGCAACTTCGTAGTTATTTTGAGATGGTTGGGCTCTAACTACAATAATAATAATAATAATAATAATAATAATAATAATAATAATAATAATAATAATAATAATAATAATAATAATGCTTTTATTAATGAAGAAAAATTAAGAAGGTTTTTTTACCGTATGACAAAGCTAACGTGACATTCCTTGATTCTGAACTACTTGGATCCCAAGAGAGGGAATATTGCCACTGTTTTGTAACAGGAGAGATCAGAAGCTTTCCTTGCTGCTCCGGTTTTCTGCCAATTAAATTTCAGTATGTAAGAGATACATATAAATAAATGTATATATGAATAGATAAAATGTTTGAATGATTAAGAATGGGACTTGTTAACGTACCTAAGATAATCTAATAAGAATCCTGAAGTAAATGGGTATGGAACGTCCCCAGAGTAAGTTACTTCGGAGGCGATGCCAGTGTAGCTCTGTTCGAACTGATTTTGAACCTTTGAAAATAAAAATTAGAAAACAACAGAAATAGAAGAAAAGGAAGACACTTTAACTTTGACGAATCTAAATGATTTGAATAATATCAACCCTAAATAAGAATTCACTATTTCATAATAAGTCATTAATAAAATGACAAGTTATAAAACTACTTTGAGAAGTGGTGAATTATTTACCTTTAAGAGTGGTTTGCGATTCTTTTCCACTCCAATAACTTTATAATCTTTCATCCAATCATCGGGAGCAATATTTCTCAACATCGTGAAAGGAATATTGTGTTGATGGAAAATTGGGAACTGTTTATAAAATAAAATGACTTCAAACACTGATTTAGAACTAGATGTTATTTTGATAAATAAGTTCAAGCTTATCATATTTTTGTAAAGTAGTTTATTTAATTTTGATATATAGATATATTATGAAGAATTTATCTGACAACCTTATACGGAACAACAATTTTTAAATTACTCCCTGAAATTGTCCCTACCTTTCGTTGGGTGTGAGGTGAAACGCTTAAAGAAATGTTTTTGATTTCATTCGAACGATTAAGGGAAAGATCTCCATAAAATGGTAAATTCATTTCTGCGTAATTTTCTACTCCAGCCTCTGTCACCTTCTGGTTCAATGGAGAGAGAACTGTCAGCTTCACAATCAGTTTAGAAGAGTATCTAAGAAAGAGTTCAGTGATTAACAAATTTTAAACAATTAAAAGATACATCGGTATAATATCATTTCTTTGTTGCTTTTAAAACGCAACAGATAATAAAGAATAAATTTATTTTTTGTAACTGACTTGTAATTTGACTTGAAGCGAAGAGACAAGTTATCATGCTTAAGCAGATCTTTGAGAGTTGGATTTTGAAGCCCTGGAGCTACCAGTTTCACATCGGCTTCGCCCAAGTTTACTGTTGGCATTACAGCCTAAGCAATCTATATATATATATATATATATATAGATATATATATATATATATATATATATATATATATATATATATATATATATATATATATATATATATATATATATATATATATATATATATATATATATATATATATATATATATATATATGTGTGTGTGTTTGCCTATAAAAAAAGAAAACAAAGCAAATAAACTATTAGGGAATCGAATAAGCAAAAAGTCCAAAAAATTGAACATAAAAGAGGTCACAAAATTTAAAAATTTATTTTATTTTTTTATTTTACTTAAAACAGAAATCCTAGAGCCGTAAAGTTGGTCCTCACCTGTCCTCTCAATGGCAATCCAATCTCCGTCGGGAGGAAGAACTCGAGGTCGATTGGGTTCAAATACTTCGTCGCGTGTATTTGAACGCCTGAGAGTAACTCCCTTATAACTCTTTCACCATCTAATAATTATTTCCACAAAAAAACAATAAAAAATTAACTTCTTGGTTAAAGAATCAACCTTCTTAACAGAAAAATATATAAAGCTTATCACATATATATATATATATATATATATATATATATATATATATATATATATATATATATATATATATATATATATATATATATATATATATATATATATATATATATATATATATATATATAATTTATTAATTGTTTTACCTGTTCCAGCAACTTTAGAAATGACGTCACTATTAATGGGAATGTATTGATATAAATTCTGGAAAATTCTGAACAAACCGCACACACGATGACGATGATGAGAAAAATTCGGATGTTGATTTAAAATCTGTATATATATATATATATATATATATATATATATATATATATATATATATATATATATATATATATATATATATATATATATATATATATATATATATATATATATATATATATATATAAAGAGAGAGAGAGAAAAAAAATGAAAGAAGAGAGAAATAAAAGAGAGAAGAGAGAGAGCTGATAATGAAGAATGCATTAAGATAAGAGAGAGAGAGAGAGAGAGAGAGAGAGAGAGAGAGAGAGAGAGAGAGAGAGAGAGAGAGAGAGAGAGAGAGAGAAAGAGTGAGACTGATAATGAAGAATGCATTAAGATAATTTAAGTTTGAAGTATAAATTCGATTCGTACCATATTATGATTTCCTTCTTCGTCAACAACGCTTTTCATCACTTTAAGAATTCCTCTCATTTGACCCCAAGACTTTTCAGACGATATTGAACCCTGTCATGGTATTATTATCATCATTATTATTATTAGTAGTAGTAAAAGTAGTAGTATTAATATTATACTTCAGGCATTTTCATTATTGTTGCTACTAATATCTTTAATGTTTGTTGTTTATGATAAATCAAAGACATGAAGGAAGTAAAGAAAATGGAAAAGAAAGAATCAAATCGATATTGTAAACCGATATTATCGATATAAGATTGATAATTATATTTTAAAGTCATCCATTATCCAAATATCGATACTATTATATATATATCATTCATCCCTATTAGTAGGTATAGAAAGAAAAGTTGAAGAGAATAAATACCTCGAACAAATGAATGAAAAGATCTCCAAAATTCTCCTGAAGAGATGTACGAATTTGGAAGGGTAAAGAGTCATCTCGGGATTCGATCGTTGAAAAATCAAAATTTAACTCCAATCTGTTATTAATAAACGAAAAATAATTAAATTTTTGAATCAGAAAATAAATAAATAAATTGTCGTTAAAAATACCAAAATTTACCTTAGAAGGAAAATTTTCAAAACAGACATACGAAAATAATAATACAAATGATATTTAGATATAAAAGTGTTAACTCAGCAAAACCATAGATTGAAAATGGAACTAAGATTAAAATAAAAAGTTTAATGTGATGATCAAGCAAATAAATACTAAAATAATACCTTTGATTGAGGGTCGTATCTTGAATAAATTCTGTTGTAGGACAAATGAAGAGAGGGAGAGTAGGGTTTCAAGAGCGGAAGAACAAAAGAAGCGATTCTTGATCTGTAACCAAGATAATAAAGACTTTCTCATTTCATTCTCTTACTTGAATTTTAATATAATAACTATAATAACTTATGCCAATAAGAATTTATTCCTGAAATAAATATAGTTTATTATAAATTTCTTTGTCATTATCCGTATATATTACAAACAAAAAAAAATTCTACAGGGTTTGAACATTTGGAGTTGCCAATTGTGTTAGACATGCATATTGGGCATTTCATCTTACCGAACTCCATCGTAAAAGAAAAGTAGAATGTCGTAGAACAATTTTTAAGTGAACTTTGCATATATTAGAAACTACAGAAAGGTATTTGAAACACTTTTAAACAGGCTATATAACATTCTGTTGTGACACAGTTAGGTTACAGAAACAACTAATCAAAAGCAAGTAACTTTAAAACGAACACAACAAATGTTATAATAAATAATTGAGAAAATTGCAACATTTCTCAATTGTTAATCAATTTCTTTTGTTCGTTTTCAGGTTACTTTATTTTGATTGATTGCGTCTGTAACTTCAGTGTGTCCCAACAGAATGCTATACAGCCTAATTAAAAGTTTCAAACACGATAAAAGTTTCGAAGGGTTACACTGACACACATTTGTTCTACGATGCACCCGATTATATATAATATATATATATATATATATATATATATATATAGTATATATATACGATTCTGAATACTATATATATTATATATATATAATATATATATATATATATATTATATATATAATATACCACATAAACCGTGGGATAAAATTTACTATAATTATATTAATGGTTAGAGCAATATCTTACCATCTAAGAGGTCAGGGTTCGAATCCTCATTAGCAGTATATAATTATATTTATATATATATATATATATATATATATATATATATATATATATATATATATATATATATATATATATATATATATATATATATATATATATATATATATATATATATATATATATATATATATATATATATATATATATATATATATATATATATATATATATATATATATATATATATATATATATATATATATATATATATATATATATATATATATAATATGGAATTTAATCTTACTGGTGTTTAAGATGTGGTTCTGTGGATTTGGCGAGACTTTGAACAGTGAGGGAAACAAAAGTTGCAAAATTTCTTGAAAATTCTGTCCAGGTAGAACTTGCCATTCGTTGCCACCAGGAGGCACTCGGGTGCCACGTGACCAGAGTCCAAAATGCCACTTGTCGAAGCTCTCGTGGTTCTAAAAAGTTATCAACAACTGCCATTAAAGTCTCAAATACCTGAAAAAAATTATTATTATTATTATTATTATTATTATTATTATTATTATTATTATTATTATTATTATTATTATTATTATTATTATTATTATTATTATTACACAGACAGAAGTAGTGAGACTACATACTTTTTCTCTAGCTGAATCTGGCAATCGTAGATTGGAAAGTCCGTAGATTGCTATGGATCTCACATGGAGATTTTTATCATTTTTACCATAGATGTAAGGCTTCAATATATTAATGATCTCAGGACTTCCTAAATTGCTTATAGCTTGGAGGTAAATGGCTCTCTCGTGGTATTTAGAGGCAGACTGGAATATAATTCACATAAAACTGACTATAAATATCATGATTATAATTGACAGAAGCAGATTGCAACAAAATTTTCAACATCTAACATATGTGAAATTATTTATTCCAAATAAACATTCACCTTAGCTTTCTCTTCTAAGAATGGAAGAAAATCACTAAGAATCTGTTCAGGACCACAATTTTCCCTTCCAAAGAGAGCGTATGGAATTGTGTAATTGATTTTCTTGTGGTTGATGCAAACCCTTTCTGCCTAAACTGGCAAAGTTGATAAGAGCTGATGAAGTCAAAAGTGGATTTGTTTCAATATTAAGACGTTTGACGTACTCCTGCCAAAGATTTTGAAGGAATATTAAATACAAAAAGGAACCACATCCACAAAACCAAATAATGAATGAAGATGAACAAAACTTACCATTAATTCAGGAATAACAGAAGGAGAGTACAAGTTGTTTGGAAGCGTTAAAAAGATGGAGGCGATTCTCTCGGGAGATATTTCTTGTTTTTCCATTTTTTCGAGCAGAACCTTAATTGGTGCAGATGCTCCTGAAGCGGCAGCGACGTCAATCAAAAACGTTCTGTCAATAACGAACAGAATTTAAATGAACTAGGTTCTTTAACTATCGTTACAAAGCTTGTTTTTAAGGTGATTAAAAAAAATTTCACAATCTTAAGTATTTTTCATTTTCTTTTACTATTTTCTAAGTTTCTAAAGTTTTTGAAATTTCAATTTGAATTGTTGACAAAAAAATATGCTTAAGAATTTGATTTTTAAAAGAATATGTTTTCTGCTATACTAATATCTTCAATTAGGCGTCACACTTACTGTTTACGTTGACTATCAACGTCTTTGTTTTCAAAGGTCTTTGAGAATAATTCTCTGATTTTATCAATAGGGAGAACTCTCATTAAATGAGTCATAGCATAGAGACGGGTAGTTGCTAAAGATGCCTTCGTCATTTTTGGAGATGGGTCTTCGGGTGAGGGAGACGATGGTTCAGAGTAAAATTCTTGCACTGTTTTGTCCAACAGCTCTAATACCTTTTCCTATAGTATCAAATTAGTAAAACGTTAAATGTCATACAAAAAAAATGTTTCATTCTTAAAGAAGTAACCAAATTTTAGTATCTCAATCCTTATTGTAAAATAAACAGTAAGATGGCTTGCTTCTTAGTTTATATATTCCTTTAATTACCTGATAGTTTTGAATATCTTGACTGGAAAAAGGAATACCAGCAGAAGAAAGAAAAGACACTGGGTAATATTTGTCATTCTGAAAGATAAAATTTTTAAAATTCATAATTTGTAACGAAAATGATTAGAGATAAAATGTAATTCCACAGATGGAGTTAAGAAAAGATTCACAATTTAATTGCTTTGTAAAAATAGTGAAATAATTTATGGGAATAAATTTTTTTTCCACCTTGTTGTGGTAGTTGACCCATTGTTTCCCATTTCCTTCTGGTGGACTATGCGGGGAAGCAACTTCGTATCTCCAACTCTTAATAGGACGAAGATTTCTGGGTAAAATCAATGATTTTCTGATA